>SJXQ01005764.1:221443-333697 GCA_006408695.1 Aepyceros melampus
ATGAGTCGGTGCCAAGCCCAGGTGACTGATGTGAGGGGACAGCGAGAGAGACAGAAAGCAGCGAACAGAGGTGCAAAAGGACAAAAAGAAAACTGCAATTAGTTAATTTTCTTATGGGTACCGATATAAAATCGTCAAAACAAGAATTTCAGCACTGGTATTGTTCATGAATCTTAAAGCATTCGAGGTGCATGCCGAAGCTCCCACGAAGGGCCATCGTTTTCCCCGCTAGACCCTCAAGCCAAACATAGGGTAGGCTTTAGAAAAAGGTTGCAGGGGAAGATATCTGGGAAATCTCAATATCTACATGTTTCATACGATTCAAAACTTGTGTTTAGACCAACAACTCCATGAACGGTTAGAATGCTGAGAGAAAATATAACTCTGATAACTTAAAACCAAGACTTTCAATAACTTCTCCTGATGACCGGCTACTAGGTCTGTCATGAGGGTTCAACTGGATTAAAATGACAGTGAATCCAATTTGCAGTCATTTAAAGCAAAATCTCCGGCATCCCCTTTCCTTGGTTAGTCAATGATAGCCAAAACAAGGTGGGTTTCCAAATTAAGAAGTTTCTGGCCCCATTCCTATCTGTAAGCAGTTCCCATCAGGGAAATCCGTAGTGAACACCGTAGGAATACAAAGTCTCCGTGAAGAACCCAGGCTCTTCTGAAAATTCCTCTTCCAGCTCCATTTACCGGTGGTGTACACGGAGGAGCTTGAAGAAGTGGTTTCAACAAGCTAACTAGCCAAAAAGACTGTGTTTTCTTGTGATGTGGTTTATCAGTGTTTACTTTGTATTATTTGTGATCCATAAGTAATAGAAAGACACAATTTCCCAGTCTTCTGCATTTTCTTAGCAGAGGAGTGGTGTGCTCTTCTGCCTGGTTTGAGTCCTTAAGAGGAAGATCTAGGCCAGCGTCACCGTGAGCTTGCTCCCAGGGAGGGCTGTGCATGGTTCTGTGGGCATGTGAGGCTCCTCACACTCTCCCTGGCCCCATGGTCTCTGTGACCACAGTCACTTTCTCTGCAGGTGGTGGGAGACTGCTGAGCGAGGCGGTAGGGTGGGTGGCGGGTGAGGGGAGAGGAAGCAGCCAAAGGCCAAACAGGACCTGGGTCCAGTGTAGAGGCTGCTGCCACCAAGGAGTTCAAGACAAGGTCACCTGGAGCCTGAAGATGACCGCACTTCCACTGTGTGTGTGTGTGCATGTGTGTGTGCGTGTGTATATGCACATGTGTGTTTTTGCCTAGTGTCCTGATAGCATGGACATTACCCAGCTTGCTTTGTGGAGGTTATCCAACCCCGACTGGGTAAATACAGAGGCAGAGGGTAAGAAAATGCACAAATAAAATGACAGCATGGACCTACTACAATGCAGAAATGTCTCTTTTTTGATATCAGACAAATATGTCTTTTCCTAATACTCACATTTGATGTTAAACACTGTATCTTACACAAGACCCCGCACAAATCTCATTGAACTGAGGATAATGCAAAAGTTAAGAGCCGCTGTCCATCCTCAGAAGGCTGCCCCGTCACCTGCGGTGATCATCAGTGGGGAAACACACTCTCAAAGGAATCAGAGACCAGTCGTTTAAGTACTGTTTTCAGTAACACACTTTCATTTTGGTTAAAAAAATAAAGAGTGCTGTGTTCCTTTTTGAAGATGGAGAAAAATGAAATTACGGCTTAATCTTTTACGTGGCTGATTAGAGTGGGTTTTTAATTTTGTTTTTTAAAGAGTAGTTTTTTAAAACAGCTTTGCGGTGGCAGGGGTGGGGGCATGGAGACAGCATGCAGTCACTGCAGCAGGAGCTTTGGGCCCCAGCCTCTCAGAAGGCATCTGGGTCACGGCGCTCTGACTCTGACAGCCACAGTCTCCTTTGTCTTTCTATTCTCCAGTGGCACAAACAGCACCAAGTGACACTGGCTTAGGGCTCCATCTCACATACACAAATCCCTGATCTTTTAAAATCAATAAAGTAGGAGTGGATCATTTCAGGAGCAAAGGACAGTCATTTACTTTTATAGCGCACTTCATCTAATCGGCTTCCCTGGTGGCTCAGAAGATAAAGAAATCTGTCTGCTAATGCAGAGGACCTGGGTTCCATCCCTGGATCAGGAAGATTCCCTGGAGGAGGGCATGGCAACCCACTCCAGTATTCTTGCCTGGAAAATACCATGGACAGAGGAACATGGTAGGCTATAGTCCATGGAGTCACAAAGAGTCGGACACGACTGCGACTAATACTTTCATGTTATTTACACATCCCTGAAAGTGGAATGTTAGCCTGGGCAACTTCCAAAAATCATGGGACGCACTGGTTTTCAAGTATATCATCATCTTCTGATTAAGACCTAGGTAAAACCCATCTTTACTGAAAAGGAAGTGTGTGAAAATGAAATTCAGAACAATGCACATTTTCGTAGCTAAAGTGAGCTAGATATCCTTGTTGTTATGTCCTGTCTTTATTTTTGAGTTTGGCAAATAAGTTAATCTTACCCTAAGAAAAGGGCTGTGCACTGGGTTACTGGGATGTTCTATCATAAACAGAATGATGATACGTTTGCCAATCTGCCTGTTCAGAAGTCACTGTTACATTCTTACCAAAAGCATTTTCTACAGAGCCCCAGGGGAAATACCCACCCCAGCCTCTACATCTGAAGAGCTCACCTGCAAAAGAGCACTTTTGAATCAAATTTACCCCAATTTTAGCATCACCTCTAAGTTAAACAGTATTTTTATTCTGTGGTTTCCTTTCTCCCTGTACATTCCTGGGTTTCCATGATTAATACATATAAACCTACTGTGTTTTTTGACTTTTATGGGAACTGCTTTGCAAGATACATAACCCGGAACCAGAAGGGTGCTATCTACATGTGTTTTGACTTTCATTTTCTCAAAAAGTTGCTTTGTAGTGTCGGAGCTCCAGAAATAATCATAATGTTTATTTTTTAAAAATAAATTGAATTTCAGATGAAATGAAGTGACTGAATTCAGCGAATCAAGCACCCTAGAGAAATGACTGCCAAGTTCACCCTCCATCTCCCCTGCGAAGTCTGCTTAACCCTTTTCCAAAATATATCCACTGGCTACTTTGATGATGAGGTTAAAATCAAAAGACTAAGAGAGAAAACAGTGTATGAATATGCAAGCTGTGGTCACTCAGTTACTTGCAGTCAAGAGTATGGCAACGTCAACACTGTACATCTAGATAAATACACAGCCCTTGGGTAGGAGAATGGGGCCAGAAACGAAGAAAACAGCTTTAGCGGCAATCCTGAATTGTAAGCCCAAACACAAATAAATGGGTTAATATGCCACCAAACGTATTTTTAAGATCTACAGACAGGACAGCTGTTGAAAGTCTTACGTAGCACCTAAATCGCTCAATAAGAAGTTTCAAAAAGTTAAAAAAGGGATCTTTCAGAGGAAAACTGTGGACAGAAGAAATAATAAAGACTGATAGTATGAATGTGACTAACGCTGAGCTATGAGTCAGCCTAAGTCTTATGCACATATTCCTGCTTCACACTCTCAGCACCATTCAGGAGTTCTTTAGAATCTGCAGGAGCCCTGGGAGGCAGAGGGGAGATGTACCTTTCCCTCGTGCCGGACGGCAGCGACCGGCGTGGCTTCCTCGGCCTTTTTCCGTCTGTCCTCCTCCTCGTCCCGCTCCTCCTCAGCCTTTTTCTCCGGAGTCACAGTGGTGATCAAGTTGGTCTGAGACATGCCCTTTGTGGTGATGTACTGGCCAGTACCAACCTCTGCAGCAGACACAGAATCCTTCATGTATATTTCATGGTTTTCATTCACTGATGCTAAAAGCAGATACAATTGGAGAAATAAAGTCTGAGATAGTTAAGTCAGAAGAAGGATGGACGCCACCCATTGTCCTATTACAGGAAAAAAAAAAAAAGCAAAAAAGCAAGAAAAACCCCGTAAAGCACCAGGTTTCTCTTCAAAAGACACACCAGCCTTGCAGGTACTCTCATCTAAGCAACACCGCAGTTTCATATTTCTGCCACCTGTAACCGCGTCTACGCGTGATTTCAATGCTCATCTCTTGAAGCCACCAGCACAGCTTCATCCACGCGCAGGCTCTCTGGTAAGGATGTGTGTGAGGGTGGATGTGAGTGGAAAGAGGGGAGCACTGAGTGACTGCTGAACCTCTTACCCACAGAGAAAACCAGCTGGGCAGCAGCACTCAGAGGCAAATGCCACAACTAACAGCAGACAGACAACTGCCCTACTACACTTGACTTTAAACACATCTTTGGAAGTGCCAGTCACTGAGGAGCACTGAATTTTTTTTGTAGTGTTATTATCATTGCTACTACTACTATTGTTATTAGTGTTTGAAAAGTCTCTCTCTCCTATAATATAAAAGCTACCTAAGTTATACTGAAAAGTAGCCATCTCAGCAGAGATGATACAATTCGGGTGGCAACTCTGCTCAACTGAAGTGCAGAAATGTTTTAATTTTTACTGCGTTTTAAAAAGACTGCCACAATGTGCATACATTCATTCATCTCTGATATTTGGGGAAAGGAAGAAAACATTGCTAATGAAATTCATGCAACTGCAAAGCATGCAGACATAAGAGATGTAAGATCCAGCCTTTCCTCCCAGCTAAAATGTCTTAGTGAAAGAGATTTAGTTAAATTTTTGAAATTTGTTACTCATTCTTTTAGGGTTTAGGTACCATAAAATTTACTAAAATTTAGAAAGGCTGCTTTTCAAATCACAGGCAAAATTTAATCTGCTTTCATAGTTTTGGGAGTTTAAGACATAAACGTTAAGAAAAAAAACTCTGAAATCCTTTGAATAGTAAACCATTTCACTAAAATACTTTCACTAAGATATTTTACATCTCCATCTAGTGACAAAAAAGCTTGTATGAGACACAGTTTCCTAAAAAGGCTTGTTAGGCTTTTCTCATAGAAGATGCAACCTTGCAAAAAGCAGTAGCTATTCCAACATGCAGCCATGGTCCCCCACGCAGCAGCACAGAAAACATACGAGAACCGGCAGGACCCCAGAGTGAGACAACACATACTAGCGTCACTTTTGGGCAAAGGGAGAGAGAGACACAGCATGGAATTAGACATTGGTTTCACGATTGGCTTCTGTCTTCTCAGCAATCACCATTGCACAGAGGGTCATAAGGAAAACAGCATTCACAGCAAATGTGTCCCCTTGGGTTCACATCACAGAACCACACGAAGGACATTCAGGGGAAAAAGCTGTGATTCTACATGAGCTCTTCCAGCACTGACTTAAAGAACACACACCAATTTACACAGATGCTTTAAAGAAGAGCAGACAAGATGATACAGAAAAAAGGTGCCATTGTGAATGTGAACTTTCAAAGAACTTAATTCAGCTTCAAACAGTCCTAGGAAACAGTCTTTCCCGAAAGCTGGGTTCTGGGAGATTCTAAAAATGGAACACTCTTCTAGAAGGTAGGGAAAGGTAACTGACCTTCCCAGGCCCGCTCACAAGAGCCTGAAGAATGACCCTCAATACACGTGCTGAGGTCTCAGGATCACATCTGGAATAAGACCGCTTTCACCAGCGTCTTATTCACTCTTTGCGACAACCCTGCCAGAGGTGGCCACGATGCCACCCTACAGACGGTGCCTAAACCTGGGACCTGGAGACGGGCTGCCACTCTCCCACTGCCCTACAGGGAACGGGTCTGGACGTGGGTCTGGGGTTATCTACACCAGGTGAGCGTTCTTCCCACTTCACTAACAGAACTTATAAGAAGAATAGAGCACTAATAACACGGGTTTGACTCCCTCTATAAACTTTTTATAAAGTACTCCATTGGGACAATATAGTCTCTTAATTTTATGTGTATTGTTTTCATTCACGTCATTAGAAGCTGTAAACTGTGAAAGGAGCTCTTGGTCATGGCAGCAAGTTACAGAGACTTTCTCTTTTCTTCAGTCTGCTCACTGTCCACCCTCCTTATTCCACTGTCACTGCAAACTCTTTGGTATAAAGTTTTCTAACTTTCTCTATATCCACACAATAAGCATAGAACATGGTGGCGGGGGCAGGGGAGACACTGGGAAAGTAAGATGTAGGCACTTAGTGTGCTCAGTACTGCTGGATATCACGCTTCTCAGCCCCTTCAGCGGATGGAGCCAAGAATTAAGAGTTATAAATTATGACTTCATGTTGTTGGGCTTCCTGATAGCTCAGTTGGTAAAGAATCCGCTTGCAATGTAGGAGACCCTGGTTTGATTCCTGGGTTGGGAAGATCTGCTGGAGAAGGGATAGGCTACCCACTCCAGTATTCTTGGGCTTCCTTTGTGGCTCAGCTGGTAAAGAATCCACCTGCCATGCAGGAGACCTGGGTTCGATCCCTGGGTTGGGATGATCCCCTGGAGAAGAGAAAGGCTACCCACTCTAGAATTCTGGCCTGGAGAATTCCATGGACAGATATATTCAGATAAAGCATTACAAGATTCTTTATCTTACTTCATTCATATTTTTACCTTCTTCTGCAGTCAGAAAGAGGATTCCTAACAACATCAATGCAATATAGCCTTTTAAGTCAAGAAATCCGGGGAGTATGTCACCCCAACAGCCACATCAGGGCTTGGTGAAAGGTAAGGAAGGACTGAGACTCTACAGTGAGCTGAAGGCAGAGACGGTCAAGGGGGAGGTGATCCCAGGCATCTGTAATAATAACTCGTCATTCTATTTATGCTTTTGCTTATTATTAAAATCATATACTCATGCTAGAAACATCACTTTGTATGTGTCTAGGGCAAGGTCCCTATAACATCTCATGTCCAAAAGCTCTGGGTTAGGAGTCAGAGGCCTGGGGCCTAAGTCAAGCCTCACAGTCATCCCATGGAGTCTGGAGGGGATGGTTCCAGGACCTCCAAGGACAATCAAAAGCTGTGGATACTCAACTCCCTGACACAAAACGCTGTACGTGGCACAGCGATTATATTCAGCCTCTCCTCTGTGGATCTCACTTCTGAGGATACAGATATTCTGACTTTAGCTGCCATGTCTTAGAGCAGAAAAGCACACCAGTGTGTAACTAACTCTATATGGCCACAGAAAACTGCCCCATGGCGCAGAAACTTGCTAAAGACTCCCTTTTATGCCTTAAAAACGTTACTTAATGATTGAGCGATTCTCTCCCCATCATATTCACACACCTGACTTAAAGGTGGAGAGCGTTTACAGCTACCCTCCCAGCTCATCTGCTGGGGCGATTAATGTAAACCAGGAGGAGGTCACTTGGAGCCCTTCACTGTTATTTGAATGTCATCCTTCCTATAAGCTATTATTCACTGACAGATAAAAGTCACATTTCACTGCTGACATTTCTAAAAGAACAAGAGATACATTTAATGCAGTTTTCTTTCTGAACCAAATGATCTAAAATAAATTTGATAATCATTTAAGACCTGCTGGTGAGAGAAGCAAATGATGTATAAGTAAGTGAGCATCCTTCTCCAAATCCAGGGTGCCAGCTTATGAAAGCTGACTCATTCTCCAAGTACCATTCTTTTGTGTGATTTTACATAAATCCACCATGGCTTCTCTGGTGGCTCAGACAGTAAAGAATCCACCTGCAATGTGGGAGACCTGGGTTTGATGCCTGGGTTGGGAAGATGCCCTGGAGGAGGGCATGGCAACCCACTCCAGTATTCTTGCCTGGAGAATCCTCCATGGACAGAGGAGTCTGGTGGACTACAGTCCATGGGCTTGCAAAGAGTCAGACACGACTGAGCGACTAAGCATAGCACAGCAGACATCAGACTCACATAGGCACCTTTTTTTTTGGCCCATGCCATGTGGCATGTGGGAACTTAGTTCCCTGACTAGGATCGAATCTGTGCCTGCTGTGTAGAAGCATGAAATCTTAACCACTGGATTGCCCGTGGAAGTCCCTAAAGTTTTTTTGAGGTTGCTGTTGTTGCTGCTGCTAAAATTTTCCATTTGGTCAAAGACCAACAAGTGCTTTTCATTCCATACTATCCCAGAGCAACGATGTCCATCAAAGGCTCACGATGGTTTCCCACTACTTGGTGGCCACTAGCAGCCCTTACGAGTGGTGCCTACCTCCATCCAAGCTGCGGGACATGGTATAACGTTTACTGGACGAGCGCTCGAAGTACGGGGCTGGACGATCTATCAGGCGCTGGCTCTCCTGGTCTGGGCCTGTGTCCTGCCACTGTAACGGAACTTGGAACCCAAGGTGAGGAACTTCTTTGGAGGTGCTTCTGGTAACAACAGTCTACAGAGATTAAAGGAGAAGCATCGGAAAGATGATTAGGCTAAATATCAGGAATGCTAACTTCTTTTTATTTATTTGGGCTGTGCTGGCTTATCCTTGCTGTGTGGGCTTTCATCTAGTTGCGGGGAGCGGGGGCTACTCTCTAGGGGCAGTGCAGGGCTTCCCGCTGTGGTGGCTTCTTGGAGGCTCTAGGACACCAGGCTTTAGTAGTTGCAGTTACCAGCTTCTAGAGCACAGGTTCAGTGGTTGTGTTCAATGGGCTCAGTGCATTTGCTCTGTGCTAGGTGGGGTCTTCCTGCACCAGGGATCGAAACTGTGTCTCCTGCATTGGCAGGAGGATTCTTTAACACTGAGGCACCAGGAAAGCCCCAAGAATGCTAATTTCTTACTGTGTTCTGAAAGTTAAAAAGTGCTCTGTGCTCCACAGGCTTAACAGCCAACCTGCAACTCAATGAATCTGATTTTGTAAGAAAAAAAGTCAATTTATACAGATGCTGTTAGACATGCTATGGGGGTGGAGTTGGGATTAGGTGAACTTAACCATCCCATGGAACTGGAGGGTCTGTGGTTCTACAAACCCAGTGAGCAACTAAGTAGGTGATATCAGTGAACGGTGATAATTTGTTATTTTGTAGACACACATCTGACAGCTTTACTGTGTGTGAACAGAGGAGTTGAGGGTATTGAAAAGTTATTGAAATAGCAAGGAATGGACTGGCTATCTGAAATAGACATCCTATAAAAAATAGAGAAAGCCACTAAAGATAATAAAGGGAATGATAAAGACAGGTAACTATAAGACAGCTGAAGGAAAACCCCTCAAATTTAGTCAGAAGATCTTTAGGATTTATCAAGGCATCTGAAGGGAACAAACTTGAAGGATAGAAAGAATTCTGCTGCCATATTCTTCTTTCTAACCACCTTTTTAGTAAGGTGATTCCAATCACCCTACTTCCTTAGGACAAAACCAAAGTGATTTCCACCCACCTGAAAAATGTATGGTGTTCTACACATACTTTCCATAAACGCTTGGCGGCTCGATGGTTTGGCAGCTTAAACCCGATGGTGCTTTCAAATTGTTCAAACTAAATTAAAAAAAAATGTTGGAGAGCAGAGTGAAGTTTGGAGTCATTAAACATGAAAGCAAATAACATACAAAATAAAAATACCACCCATAAATTTTTCTCTACTCCCTAAATCAATTGCTATATACAGATTTCATGCTACACACATTCATTCATTAAAAAAAAAAATCTTATATCAATCTCAAAACACTGCAGGTACAGACAACCACATTATGCATGTAGTAAATGTTGCATGTACAAGGATTAATCTTATGAAAACTAAATGCAGAAAAGGAGAGAATTTGTATTCCTTCCAGAGACCAATTTGTCCTGATCTTTTAAGCCTAATTTTCATGGTTTCTCTCTGACATCATGACATCAGCTGGAACACACAGAAATGAATAAAACATTTAGAGTCTACAGCAGCCTCAGGATGACATTCTCTCCTTGTATCTGGTCTAGAAATATGCATATATTCTATGTATCCAATGACTTGGTATCAGATATTGCTGATTTTATTTGTTCATTGGAAGGACTGATGTGGAAGCTGAAGCTCCAATACTCTGGCTACCTGATGCAAGGAGATGACTCATTGGAAAGGATCCTAATGCTGGGAAAGATTGAGGGCAGGAGGAGCAGGGGTGACAACAGGATGAGATGGTTGGATGGCATCACTGACTCAATGGACATGAGTTTGAACAAGCTCTGGGAGATAGTGAAGGACAGGGAAGCCTGGTGTGCTGCAGTTCATGGGGTTTCAAAGAGACACGACTGAGTGGCTGAACAACAACATGGACTACCATGTTAGAGGCTAACATCTCTCAACACTATATACACGCGTCCTTCAAGATCCAAGGGGATGGGTTCCAGGCTGCCCTGGAAACAAAACCCATCGATGCTCAAGTCTCTTACACAGACTAGCCTAGTATATGCATATAACATACATAACCCTCCCACAGACTTTAAATCATCTCTAGATCACTTATAATGCCTAACACAATGTAAATGCTAGGGGAAGAATTTAAGTACAATGTAAAATGCTATGGAAATAGTTGCAGCAAATTCAAAGTTTTAGCTTTTCAGAATTTTCTGGAATTCTTTTCCCTGAATATTTCTGATCCATGATTGGTTGCATCCACAGAGGCAGAACCTTGGGAGGACAAGGCCCGACTGCATAAGATCCAGGATTGGGAGAACGTATTTTCATATTTTTCAGCATGCAGACTTGAGATGATACTCACTCCAAAGTGAAATAGCTAATTTCCTGAGTAGCAGATTTTCATATTATTATGGCAGATAATTTAAAAAAAATTTTCTGAAGACAGGATCCATCAGGCCACCAGAGGGCAATCATCTTAAACAGTAAAGCCTTCCTCAAAGAGCTCAAACCCACCAGACTACGGGTATAATCAGCAGCAAAAGGAAATTACGTGGCAAAGAACCAAGGGAGGGGTCCTGTGCAAGGCCGTGAGCTTTCTTTATGCTGGACCTCTCTTCCTTGTTTGTTGAGTGGGACTGGGCAGGGGAGATGGGGAGAACATCAAGGGTGGCTGTAAATGCAGTCGCTTTCCCCAAATTCTCCCTCCCTCTGATGGTCATGGGGTGGTCATGGAACTCACCCTACCCTGTGGACCCAGTCAACCGACAGACCAGAGGACCAGGGACCTCAACTAAACCATCTTCCACGTGTTCATCCTGCATCTCACACGGACCACATGCTATGCTGAAGACCACACACTGCGATGCTGAGGGTGGGGGTTTTACAGGAGGAGTCTCCTCAGCACAAGGATGAGAGAGGGCTGGCACTTTCTGAATGTTTATCTTTCTCTGGGCCTTGGATTCATTTCTTTCAACTTCTTTGGAGCCTTTGTGTCACCAGTAATTCATTCTCATCCTTTCTTCTAGCCTATAAACATGGTTGTAAAAAGTGAGGGCGGGGAGGACGTTCTCTGAGCTTGTTTCTGCAGAGCCAGGATCAGGGCTGAGGGGCAGGAGGAGAAGCCTCTGTCGTCCACGTCCCATCTGGCTGCCACCTGCCAGGTCTTCACTCCTTTCCGAGCTTTCACTGTTACGACAGGACCTGCCTGTCAAGTTCAACCCACTTTTCTCTGTTCTCATTCGAGGCTCCTCTGCCCCATTTGGTACTGCTGGTGAACCACAGTCACTGTATCTCATCATTCTTATTTATTAGCCATGACTGTTTCTGGCGATTCTTTTCTTCTCTGTATGCTTTTCTTCATCTGCCTCTGGTCCTCTTCGGCCATCCCCTCCCTTAAAAAGTGGTGTGTGTGTGTGTGTGTGTTTGTGTGTGTGTGTGCGCGTGCATGTGGGCGCACCCTCCTTTGTTCAGCTGTGTCTGATTCTTTGCAACCCCATGGACTGTAGCCCACCAGGCTCCTCTGTCCATGGGGTTCTCCAAGCAAGAATACTAGAGTGGGTTGCCATGCCCTTCTTCAGGGAATCTTCCTCACCTAGGGATCGAACCTGTGTCTCTTGCATCTCCTGCATTAGCAGGCAGATTCTTTACCACTGAACTTCCAGGGAAGCCCCTATACTACACTTGATCTTAGCCAAAAAGGCCAAGAAAAAGTGGTACCACCCATAATTTTTGTTTTAGGGTCTTTCCCCCGCTCGTCCTTGTTGAACAAGAATTACTTGTTCTTTGACAATTTCTTCTGGGCCTAAGGCCTTGAATAAAATGTATTGTACAGTTGATGACACTCTTCAAATCTTATATTTCTTACTACGCAAGGATCACCATCACCCAAAACTCTGTTGCAAGCAAATGCCTTTTTTTTTTTCTGAAATTCTCCCCACTTTTCTTTCTTATCTAATAATATCATCACCATCAACCTCATTCTTGCACCCTCTGATATTCCTGGACTCTCTTCCTTCGATCCTTCCTGCATCCTGTCTACAGGACCAGGCCTCTGCCTCTGAAACCTCTCTCTCTCAAATGTGCTCTTTCCAGTCTATTCCCACAGCCTCCGCCCTAGTTTAGGTCCCATCACATCACATTACTAAGTCGCTGAATCTCATCCCAAAATATCCACCGAGTATGTCACATCCCAGTTTAAAGCTCCCAAGGCTCATGGTGGTCTCCGAATGCACTGCTCTGACTTCCCCTTCTGGCCCCTCACTACACTCACTCCTAGTCTATGGAATATCATCACACTTGGATCATGACTCTGTGATTCCAACTGTCTCCGTCTGTTTTTCGGTGAAACAGAAACTCCCTAACAGGACAGGAACAAGGTCACATTCATCTTTTGATTCTCAATTCCCAACACAGTTGTTGTTCAATCACTCAGTTGTGTCCCACTCTTTGCAACCCCATGGACTGCAGCACACCAGGCTTCCCTGTCCTCCACCATCTCCCAGAGTTTGCTCAATCTTGAATCCATTGAGTGGATGATGCCATCCAATCATCTCTGTCATCCCCTTCTCCTCCTGCCCTCAATCTTTCCCAGCATTAGGGTCTTTTCCCATGAGGTGCCTTTTCGCATCAGGTGGCCAAAGTATTGGAGCTTCAGCTTCAGCATCAGTCCTTCCAATGAATATTCAGGGCTGTGAATATTCACGCTTCAGTAGTGTCTGACTCTTTGCAACCCTTTGGAATGTAGCCCACCAAGCTCCTCTGTCCAAGGGATGCTCTAGGCAAGAATACTAGAGTGGGTTGCCATGCTCTCTTCCAGAGGATCTTCCTGATCCAGGGATCAAACCAGAGTCTCTTATGTCTCCTGCATTGGCAGGCGTGTTCTTTGCCACTAGCACCACCTGGGAAGCTGGCCCAACACAGTTCTTGGCAATAAATAGATGCTGACTTAATAAATGCTCCATAAATCAAATATATCTTGGTCATAATATGCAGTCTTAAGGAAATATAAAAAATGACTTTAATTTCATGTATTTGTATGAGAAGCTTATAGATTATTTTAGTCTTCAAAATAAGTTTAACTCTATATTTACATTAAATACAATTGCCTGCTTTATAGTCTGATTCTTTAAAATTTTGAGAATGAAACTGATACATAACATTATATTAGCTTTGGATGTACAACATAATGTTTTGATGTTTGTATATTTTGTGAAATGACTACTATATGAGGCAAATTAATTACCCATCACCGCACAGAGTTACAATCTTATTTTCTTATGATAAGAACTTCTAAGATCTATTCTACCAGCAATTTCAAATATACAATATAGTATTATGAACTACTGCAACCATTATACTCCATATAGTGATGCTTGAAATTGCATTTTCCACCCATGGAGAAGTTGATTTCGAAGACAGGAGGTAACTCTATACTCTACCAGAAAATGTAGAGACTAGATGAGCTGAAATCAGGGCTTGGACTACTTCCATTAACTACTTTAATTAGAAATTGGACATATATATTATCTATTATGAGATAACAGCAGATATTTACTATATATTATGTGGCAAAGACCCTGATGTTGGGAAAGACTGAAGGCAAAAGGGTGTGGCAGAGGATAAGATGGTTAGATGGCATCACTGGACATGATGGCATCAATGGACATGAATTTGCACAAACTTCAAGAGACAGTGGAGGACAGAGGAGCCTGGTATGCTGCAGTCCATGGGATCACAAAGAGTCAGACATGACTTAGTGACTGAACAAGTACAATGTTGGCAAGAAATAGATACGGAACCACTAAGGAGGCTGTAAGTTAATCATGGATGTTTCTGCCTAAGGAGCAAAGATGAGTTAACAATTCTGATTGTTTCATCAGTCTCTCTGATTGAAAAACAAAAGAGGAGAAATGTATCAGGCTACTGAACTTGCATAATTTACACCCAGTTTTGCTTGCTCTAATCTTTCTTATACTTGGAAGCACACTACCACTATGTTACTCGCTTTAGGATGCTATCAGATTTGGAGGACAAAGACAGAGGACGCAGAGACAGCACAACAGGACAGATGGGGAAGAAATCTATTCTTTATCACAAAGAGGTTTAGCAACTAAGTTTCTTTTCTACCACAGCACAAAAAAATACAAAACATTATTCATGAATTCTGCTTTTACATTAAAATATGCAAAAGGAAAAAAAGCATTCAATTAATGTATGCAGTGGGGAAAAATTAGAACAAAACAATAAAAAGGGAAGATAAGATTATATGCACTACTGTTTTTTGGACAAACCTATAAAAAATTCTCTTGGCAGTTAGCTATAACTCACTATGTCCTGCCAAGTTCCAAACATGTGAACAGGGGATTTAAACTTCTGTTTGATCATTTTTTTGGTCTTTCACATTCATTAATCTTATCAGAAAAGTCTTAAAATCTCTTGGTTTAGAATTAAATAGACAAACTTTTATTTTTTATTTAATTATTAAATATTTTACAAATAGAGTTGCTGTTGTTCAGTTGGTAAGTCACATCTGACTCTTTGAGACCCCATGGACTGTAGCCTGCCAGGCTCCTCGATACATGGGGTTTCCTGGGTAAGAATACTGGAGTAGATAGCCATTTCCTTCTCCAGGGGATCTTCCTGACCCAGGATAGAACCCACTTCTGGATTGACTGGCGGCTTCTTTACCACTGAGCCACTACGGTAACGCACAAATAGAGTCAGTCCATGGGTGCAAATAACTATGTAATTATGAATTTTCATTTTTGAACTCTTCTTAAAGATTTATATCAAATACTTTTATTGACTACCTACTGTCACAAAGTTATCCTAATAAAGCTGCTGACCAGGTAAATTTCTACTAAAAAAATTGAGAAAAATTTTCTGTCGGTTCTTTGGTAACCTTCTTCCTAACGTACATGCAAATTGGGGTCTACTTACCTCTCCTGGCCGGATCTTAATGTAAAAGTTGTTCCGTTTGTAAGAAATTTTTAGAACCTTTGGCCAGGCAAATCTGTTGATACGAAGTCGGTCACGATATATCAACAAACCACTTGCACATACTCCTAACATGATGTCAACGCCTTCAGAATCCTGAAAAACAGCAGCGAGAACAAGGAATGGTAATGAAGGAGCCCTAGGCTTATCAGGTATCAAAGTATATTTTAAATTAAATGCAACTGCATCATGTGATACATGGCATAAGAATAAAGAGATTAATGAATGATAACAGAGGCCTAAATTGGATTCAAAAACATGCTGCCTTTTAGAACACAAAGTTAGAACATCAAAGCCATAGAGAAAAATAATAATGCATCTACAAAAATGGTCATCTAGAAAAACAGTTAAAATGTAATATGTGTCTATGTATTGCTGAATCCCTTGGCTGTTTGGGCTTCCCTGGTGGCTCAGCTGGTAAAGAATCCACCTACAATGTAGGAGACCTGGGTTCGATCCCTGGGTTGGGAAGATCCCCTGGAAAACGGCAAGGCTACTCACTCCAGTATTCTGACCTGGAGAATTCCACAGACTGCATAGTTCATGGGGTCACAAATAGTCGGACACAACTGAGCAACTTTTGCTTTAAATTTGGCTGTTCAGCTGAAACTATCAACATTGTTAATCGGCTGTACCCCAGTACAAGAGAAAAGATTTAAAAAAAAAATGAAGGATGAGCAACTCATCTATTTCCATTTATGGCTGGGTACACTATTTAAGCCTCCAGGTTGGAACCTATAAAAAGGCTTGCCTGTAGCTCTGATTTAAGTATGAAAAATACTGCAGCCATTTAAAACACATTACCAGTAAATAATAGCCTTGTAATGAAGATCCTCATTGCCGTGGAGATCTGTTATTGGAAACTCTATGCACCCAGGTATCCTGGACTGATGACGTCCACACTGCATGTAGAGGAGGTCACCCAGGAGAAGGTGTGTTAATTGCAGTGGTGTTCAGAGCCTGGGTTCTCATCACTGGGTGCCAGGCCTGGCCAGACCGCTTTACATACATTACTAATCTTCACTAGCATTGTTCTGAGCTAGTTGCTCTTATTATTCCTACTTTCCAGACAAGAAGACCAAGGCACAGATAGGTTAGCTGTCCATCCCAGCTGAACGTGGGCAGCCTATTTCCAGGGCAGCACTTAACTAATATGGACACTAGCAGACAGGCCCCATCCTTTCCTATGAGTGTTTTGGGGTTTGTTGCTTTAAAAAGAGCCTTGATTTTTTAATATACCATTATAAAATTTGAGTATAAAATAGTTGTTTTTAAAGTGTGCACCTTCTCCCAACAGGCCCCCAACATACACTCACCACCCAGTCGTGCTCTCTGAATCACTTGGTTCACGTACAAAAAATATAGAGGCACTTAATACATATGTATAGGTTTGTTCTTAACAGATTTTTTTGATGCGGATTGTTTTTGAAGTCTTTTATTGAATTTGTTACGTTGTTGCTTTTCTCTGAGAGGCGTGTGGGGATCTCAGCTCCCCAAGCAGGAACTGAACCTATATCCCCTGCGTTGGAAGGTGACGTCTTAACCACTGGACCATCAGGAAGTCCTAGGCCTCTTTCTTCTTTTAAAACAAAAGGGGGATTGTGCCGTATTTGCAACTTGCTTTAGCTGCCTGCATCCTACATCTTTAGGTCATTTCCTAGGGAGGTGTGATGAGGGGTCCCGGGGGCCATCAGAGACGTTATGTGAAGCTCAGGAGACGCCCCATGACCCGTTTGTGTCCCCTCGATGTTGTGTTCAGGTGAGATCAGGGATAAGTGACTATCAGTGGTGTCCTACGTGGGCTAAGGACAAAGTTAGGAAGGCGGGGCTGTGTGTGAGGCGGAGCCCCCCACCCGCTTCACTGGTTGTTGGGAAACAGGGTCACAGAGAGGCAAAGCTGAGGTCTGGGGACATGTCATTGTCAGGGCGGTCTCACTTTGAGTCACTGCAGCCCCAGCAAAGTGGGGAGAGAGACGCAAAAGAATCCAAACAGGGGCTTCTGACTCATCCGTATGGGGGTGGGTGGACTGACGTCCTAAGTCTCGCCAGTACAAAGCACAGGAGGAACACTTCCAGAGTCAAAAATAAGTATTCTGGTCCCTCTCTGGGCATGGTGAGGTTACACATACAATCTAATTGACTTAAAATGAAACATTTCTCTTGGAAACGTATCGCTCCATTAGACACGACCTCACTCTAGAGAGGCGGAAGGAATCGAGGGCAGGATATGACAATGTAATCAGATTTCAGGGGAATTCAGAGACCAGAGACCACCCACCATATATCAAGGGCTGTAACTGGAAGAGCAATTTACAGAGCTGCCATCTGACACTGGACATAGCGGGCACAGTGGATGCTTAGATCCAGACGATCTGCTCTCGGGACCACCCAGGTGACCCCTCAGGCCTCAAGCAGACATGCCTACGTGAGCAGGGCTGCTGGAATAAGGTTTGAGTCACGGTCTTTGTGATGAAGAACTAGGAAACGGGCCTTTGGACATTTACAACCTCTTCCATTATTATGTTTTACATCACTCATGAGTGCCTTTGAACCATGAGAAGGTGGGAAACTATTCGTGGGGCCTTAAACACACACTCACTTCTCCTGTGGCCCATATCATTACTGTAGCCAGCACACCCCAGGCAAATGTGCTGCCCCAAACTCCCCTTCCTCCTCCTCCCCCTGACCCAGGCCGGTGGAGAACCTGCTCTGTTTATCTCAGTGACTTATATGCTCAGCACGGCACCTGCCTAGTACACATTAAGCTACTACGGATGGGTTGGAAGAAAAAGCAAATGAAGAAAGAAAATGTCAGGAATAAGCAGGGCTTAAAACTGGATGAATGTTTCCATTTCATTAAAGACACAGCAACCAAAAAATGGATTATGATTTTTTTCTTTTGAACTTTTTGTTTTGGGGTAAAGCCAATTAATAATGCTGTGATAGTTTCAGGTGAAGCTGGAAGAGACTCAGCCATACACATACATGTATCTATTCTCCCCTAAACCCCACCCCCATCCAGGCTGCCACATAACACTGAACAGAGTTCCATGTGCTATATAATAGGTTCTTGTTGGTTAAAAAAAGGACACTTTTGATATCTATCTAGGGGCTTCCCTTGTGGCTCAGCTGGTTTAGAATCTGCCTGTGATGTGGGAGACCAGGGTTTGATCCCTGGGTTAGAAGATCCCCTGGAGAAGGGAAAGGCTACCCACTCCAGTATTCTGGCCTGGAGAATTCCATGGACTGTATAGTCCATGGGGCTGCAAAGAGTCAGACATGACTGAGCAACTTTCACTTTCCCTTTGATATCTAGGTTTCTGCTGCAGCCCACAGCATCTAGGCAGTAACTTGACAAACTGTATTGAAAGCTATAACCATGTGTTTGGGGACGCGTGTTTAGCAGGGAGCACTGACGGAAGACCTGGACAGTCTCAGCCTGTCCCAATTAAAATAAACAAATCTACTATCCCTCAATCTAAAAGCACTGTTCCAACTTCCCAATCCTTTATTATCTCCTGGTCCACAGGATATCCAATATGGATTTATATCTACATTTCCAAATCTTGTATGAAATAAACGCCTCTGACAGAGTCTATTCAGAGTGATGTTAAACGACCAACAAGCAGAGACAGTCTTCTTAAGGAAATAAAGCATTAAGAACAGGTGTTTCCAAAACAAGGGACCTTCACTTTATGTAGGTTATTTACTCTTCATTGAGAGCTGTTGAGTCCAAGATCACAGTTCAGAATTTCTAACTAGGTGTTAAAACTCAGGGCCTTTCGATACTATCCACAGAAGAGAAGCATCTCACTTATAACCGGAAATTAGCTTTAATGTAATTCGGTAAATTTCCTCCTTGAACTGATGGAGGGCAGTTGCAGCAGAAAATGAAGTCCATAACCATATCGTTTGTTATACTTAGCATTCAGATGGAATCCTATCACAGGCGGCACTGGCACTTCCTTAATTCTTTCTTTTTTAATTGGCCTAACTTCAAATCACATTATCGAATGAAAAACCAGCTATCTATTTTAATTTAGTCATTACAGCCATGTTAAGTGGCTTCGTTTTTCCCGATAGGAACAGTGACACATCCTGAGCTGCCCTTCTCCTAAACAGACACCCTCATCTTTCATTTATTTATTCTCCCTGGGTAGTGAGTGAGTCATCGTATGTATCAAAAATAGCCTTTGATTCACTCAATTTCCAACCTTCATTTTTATCTTGTTTCTTTATCTTCTGGCCACGCAGGGGAAAACTCAGAGAAAAACAATCTTAGTGCGTGTCCTTATTTTCTTTTTTAATTCCACGTCCTACCTTATAGCGGACATAAAACTATAAAACACTATGTGGTCTGAGTGCCAAGTAAGTGAAAACCTGTAATAATTAACTGGCAAGTAAACAGAGCTACACCTGCTGTTGTAATTAGACACAAATGTCAGTGCTCTTGGCTGTGCTGTACCAGCATCCCCTGGTGAAGCTCCAGCCAAGTCTGA
Source organism: Aepyceros melampus (assembly GCA_006408695.1). Taxonomy (NCBI): domain Eukaryota; kingdom Metazoa; phylum Chordata; class Mammalia; order Artiodactyla; family Bovidae; genus Aepyceros; species Aepyceros melampus. Next base: position 241,157 of record SJXQ01005764.1, read on the forward strand.
GAGATCCTGCTCGTGTTGGGGATTTTGGGCCTCAGAAGTCCCTCATCCTGAGTGATGTACAAATGATCCACAGACAAACCCAGTCAGAACGGCGCTCATTTGCTCCTATTATTTTGTCCAAACTCATTCTAAACCCATCAGCTTTCCAAATGCAGCATCAACAGAAAGTACAGATCGTGTATTTCCCTCCCAGGGGTCCCCAGCGCTGCTGAGATGTTTGCCTGAGCAGAGCCTGCCAAAACCCTCTGCATTTACTGGCCCCAAACTTGACTGTATAAGACGCTCGCTGCCTGGCAGCCTGTTACGTGCACGTTCTGGTGAGGTCTGGACCGTGAGACCATACCACTCTGTGCACCGGAAGTCAAGGCATGTCCCCACCCAGGAGGATGTCACTGTATCAGTCCAAGTCAAAAGCAGCTGCCCCCCGATTTCAAGCATGGAACTCTTCAACACTGCTGAAGGACCAGAATCCATCTCTAAGAGCCTAACACATCTTCTATGCTTTGAAGATACAAGATTTCAGGAAAGCCTCTGCTTCCACAGCACTTCTATTCATAGCTGTTAGATAACAGACTAACATTCCAATGCCCACTCTCTCACTGTTGAAAAATACAAAGATTCCAGGAAAAGTGTGACAGGGAGTAAAAGCAACTAGTACTTTCTCCCCAACCTTAACCTGCCTACCTTCCAACCCCAACTTCTCTCTTCCCGAGACCCTGGAACCAAGTACAGCCTCAACAACTCACCCAGCGACTTAGCCTGGTTGGTTAACTTTACTTGAGCTCCAAAATAATCCTCTTATTTCAAAGCACTGATTCTTTGTCACAGCATTTAAGCCTTATGAAAGTAAAAGTGTTAGTAGCTCAGTCGTGTCCGCCTCTGTGATTCCACAGACTGTAGCCTCTGTCCATGGAATTCTCCAGGCAAGAATACTGGAATGGGTTGCCATCCCCTTCTCCAGGGGATCTTCCCAACCCAGGGATCGAACCCAGGTCTCCCACATTGCAGGAAGATTCTTTACCATTTGAGCCACCAGGGAAGCCCAAACTTTATAGAGAGTTTTAAAAATTTAACAAGAATTTACTGACTGCCTGGTGGACGTCCAGAACAAGGGTATACATAGCAACTTAGCACACAACATTTGTGACAGCTGGGCCTTGTACACACTTCCATGAAATCAGAAAGTCTGGAGTGTTAAAGTGTATACCTTGGCATGGTGTAAATCGACCCCATACATGGAGAGTTTTTTGGCGTTTTCCAAAAAATGCATCTCTGCTTCTGCTGGCGTCATTCCTCTGATAAGAAATGAAAAGTATTAATTACAACACTGTTTTTTTTTTTAATAAACCAGGTGAAAGATAGTGTTAGTTGCTCAGTTGTGTCCAATTCTTTGTGATCCCATGGACTGCAGCCCACCAGGCTCCTCTGTTCATGGAATTCTCTAGGCAAGAATACCAGAGTGGGTTGCCATTTCCTTCTCCAGGGCATCGTCCTGACCCAGGGATCGAACCTGGGTCTCCCTTGTTGCAGACAGATTCTTTACTGTCTGAGCCACCAGGGAAGCCTTTGAACCTGGTGGGGCTGTAATATTTCCCACTTAGCTCACGTGCAAGTTCCCACAGACACACTGATTTGTGCTCTAAGAGAGGTAGGGTGCGGGGGAGAATATCAGAAAAATGACTTTTAGCTGCAACAACACAAGGACATCCCAAGCGGGAGCGGAACCACCAACCACCCAAACTGTATCAGCCCAGAACCTCACTCCACTGTGTCCCATCCTCAAGGCATCACCCTGGAGGTCCCAGGAGAAGCAGGCGGTGCAGGGGATGCCCACCCACCGAGCACAGCTCAGACAGGATGCTCTCGGGGCCCCTGCCGCTCTCACCTGTGGCTCTTGTGCAGCTCGATGACCTTGTCTTCCAGTTCTTTCGTGTGGTTTGGGGCGAAGCGGAACTCGCTGATGTAGTCGCTGCCACACTCATCCGGGTCGTAGTCACCCAGTTCCGACTGGACGGTGTAAGAGCCCAGCAGGGCCAGTGTGACAAAGGAGCAGGGAAGCCTGCCGGACACGATGTCATCACGTAGCTGCAAGCAGAGGTAGTACCTTCCAGGGGCCAGAGGGTGGGCAGAAAGTCAGAGTTAGGAGACTGGAGAGGAGCCCGCACAGTCCCAAGCGGGCAGCAAGCAACTTCTCCCCGCGGAACGACCCGCTGGGACACACTGTCCAGCATCTCTATCTGGCTCTCCATACCAAGGGAAGATACACTTGGCCACAAAATGTAATATTTAAGGGCGTCTAGTGGCAACTCCATGTTTGTCATCAAACACAGATGCATTCATGATGCAGAGGGTAACGGAAACCTACAGACTGTTCCTCTAACATTAGGGTAATGTTGCAGGTCAAACTCTCTGGGTAGGGGGAAGGCGATTCTAATATTAAAACAGTGCTCTTAAATATAATGATGAGACCCCAAAGCCTAAAGGAGGACTCATTTTGCTATCTAGATGAAAGGTCCTGCCATAGGACCAAGATAAACCGTGGCTGGGCCATCACAAACATGGCTTGCCACCTCCTGCATCCTGAAATGAGGGTCTCTTTATAGGGGATGCCTTCTCCTCTGTTAAAGTCTCATTTTTAAAAATGTAGATAACTTATTCAACTGTTATGAAGACTAACTTTGAAGAATTCATACTTAAAATCTCATTACTAAAATAAACAATTTTAAACTGTGGGGAATCCAGAACAATTTCTGTATCATTTTGCCAATATTAATATCTCCATTAATAGTTGATTTTTATCTTCTGTTATTTTGCTTCTAAGAGTTACAGATATAATACTAATTGCAGAAGACTCCACAGTAAACGGGAACATTGATGAATTTTAATGATACTCTTCACGGCCCAGCATACGAGTATAAATTATAAAATATACCTTGCAATTTTCATATAAGAAACAAACTGCTGAAGCTGAGGGCTATGATTAAGTCTTAAGGTCCTCTCTCAATGTGGCTTTAAAAGCTGATGATATAAATGCTGTGTAATCTAGACACAAAAATTTCTACAAATTTCAGAGGTGCTAGTCAGTTAGACAGCATCACTGACTCAATGGACATGAATTTAAGCAAACTCCAGGAGAGAGTAGAGGACAGAGGAGCCTGGCGTGCTGCCGTCCGTGGGGTCACAAAGAGTTGAACAGGACTTAGCGACTCAACAACAACAAACATGACATAAATAGAAAGGAATCATGCACTGGATTCCATATCTAAGTATATACAGGCTGTCTAACCACAAATTAGCCACAATTAAATGGTCCCTCAGCATTACTAGAAAGTATATATAAATAAGAAATTATAAATTGTTCTTTGATTTAATGTAAAAAGAAAAGAAATCTTCTGGAACTAGTTTTTCCTCTTCTCCGACATGTCTACTGGAATTATTTTTCATCATAGCAAGTGACTGCAACTTTGTGAGTAATTTCTCTTTCCTGAAAAGCTTGCCAAGAAGGATGTATAGCCACACTGTGCAGTATCACTCTGACTGCTTATAAACTTACTACAAAACACAGTGAGAAGACCTGGGATTTCAAAGCAGAAAGCACTCGAAGAGGCCTAAAAAGACATGCAGCAAACCCAGGATCACTTCATTAAGAGATGCTTCCTTACACTCAAAGCTCAGCCACCGGGCCAGATCGATATTCCTTTCTTAACGTTCTTTCCCCAAAACAAATGAATCATTTCCCACGTACACAGAAGGCATGGAAGGTAAACTCTTAAATGCGCATGTGTTTATGTGTTTTGTGTGTGTGTGCATGCCTGTGTGTACACATACACAAATACACAAAACAGCCACCAACGTATCAGACTGGTTATAAACAAAGGCATACGCATCTGAAGATACATTTCCAAGTTTTAAAGCAGGAGCACCAGGAGTTGCCATATTATTTCAGGCTGAATCCCATCCAATTTGACTGTAGTGGGAGGATGACAGCATCTCAATTCCGTGTGTTTTCCCACCAGGGTCAGGCAGTAGAAGCATCAGCTTAACACCAAAGATTCAACTGTGAACAGATACCATTCGGCAAATCTTCTTATCAGATGTTTGCTCTCAATCAGCTGTCTTCTGTTTGCCCTCTGGGCGCGGACGACTACGAGGCTCACCAGGTGTAAGCCTGCTCCCTTCCCCGGAATTTAAGAGAAGCACAGTCCCCAACATGATTGCCTTTTTCACAGCCAACTTTCAAATACCTGGTGATATCCTCAGAGAGCTGGGCAGGGTCTGGTGGGTAAAATTTCACATTAAACGAAAAGTGCCAAGCACCACCTATGGAGAGGAGAAAAAATTTATAACAAAATTGCAGACAATCCCTTTGTACTTATTATACTAACTGATAGCTAGAGCTGTCCTGACTCTCAGCACTAACTTGCTGGCAACTCTGAATCATCCCTGGAAAATGGCGACTTTTCTGTTCAGTGAAATCCGCAGGTAACACAGCAACTTCATTCAGTCTCTAATCTTCTCCCCCAGTAAATCCTTTACTGGAGCTTCTAACCAACAAGGAAACTGACTAAATTTGTTCCCTTTCTCAGGGACGAAGGTAAGCTTTGGGAAGAGGGAAAAATAGTAAACAGTACGGAAAGGCCTCAGTTGGACAAGTCTGGAGCTGACCGGATCTATCCCCTGAAGTTCTGGGGAGCTCACATACCAACACTGCAGGGATAACCCTGTTTCCCTTGTCTTGCCTGCTTCGTTTCTACAGGTCAGATCCTCTAATAATACATGTCAAGGGGCTATTCAAAATATTTTTGTTTTACAGGAAGGTCTGCTGTCCCCATATTAAGGGATGATCTGCTCTATGGGTCATTCAGAAAGCTCTCTTCTTCCTCGGGGAAATTTCTGATTAAAGACACTGGGGGTATTTTCTGTGCATTCTCAAACCCACCCCTCCTCATCATCCCCTGATCAGGATGGGTCCTCACTGCACACTGCCATTCCTCTTCCTCTAGCATCTCCTCTGGCCTCTCCAGAGGGGAAGCAGGTCAACCAGACATCAGCTCACTGGTACCTGCTCTCGGGCCGGTCTACACACACATGAGACATCACAAGCCTCCCTGAGCTCTGCCTTTGACTCATGCTCTCTGGCTCAGGAGTAAAGAATCTACCTGCGATGCGGGAGACCCAGGTTTGATCCCTGGGTCAGGAAGATCCCCTGGAGAAAGGCATGGCTACCGACTCCAGGATTCTTGCCTGGACAATTCCACGGACAGAGGAGCCTGGCGGGTCACAGTCCATGGGGTCTTAGAGAGTCGGACACAACTGAGCGACTTAACACTTTCACTACTTATATACACCTAACCGGGTTTATTACCTTAAATGTGGAAAAAACCCCAATTTTTTCCCCCTTCCTTTCTACATTTACTCTCTCGGTGGTCACCCTGTCACATATTTTCATCTTCTTCTTTCCATTAGACCTTTTAACGTGGCACATTACCGAGGCCTGGGTGCTCCTAGCTGGGAACTGTTTTCATTTGTTCTCTCCACCCAGTAAGCACGCTGTAAGGGCCTGCTGGTTCTTATCGGCTGCAGAGAAGAACCTCTGGGTCTCCCAGCTTTGGTGCTGGAGGCCTTTCCTCTGAGCCTCGCTCTTGTTTTTGCTCTGTGATTCGTGTCCTTGCAGTCCCATCCTTATGCTTCAAACACTTTCCTAGACTTTCTTTCTTGTGACTGCTCTGGGTCTTTGCTGCTGCACGTGGGCCTTCTCCAGCTGTGTTGAGCTGCAGCTACTCTCTAGCTGGGGTGCATGGGCTCAGCAGGGGTGGCGCAGAGGCTTAGTTGTTCCTGGCACGTGAGATCTTCCCAGGCCAGGGACTGAAGTCATGACCCCTGCATTGGCAGGCAGATTCTTTACCACTGAGCCCCCAGCGAAGCTCTTTCCTAGACTTCTAACACACCCCACCTCGCCACCTCATTCCATGACTCCCAGAAGCTCCATTCTCTCCCAGAGTTCTTCCCAAATAGTCACAAGAAAAGTGCCAGCATGATAAGTACACACCAGCTCTAGCCTTTGCACTGTTCTCTTGCTTCAGTAGCACATGCGCAGGCTGCATAGGTTACCTGTGTTTCTGTTATTGATGGCACGGTCCATTTATTAATTCTGGTTTGTTCTTGACATTATTACTCATATTACATTTAGACTTCCACCTGGCAAGGATCCCTCTTAAGTTGACTTACAAAGGACTTAGTATGGGACCAGGTATTATTGGGTGTTTCATGTCATTTCTAAACCACCCAGAAAATATCCCCAAAACACCGACTCTAAGAGTTACAAGTCATAACATATCTGTCAATCAAATATATTCTTAGTGATTATTTTTCCCCCTGTTCTCGAAAAAGTCCTCCTGTTATTCTAAAAATAATCTGGTTTGATTTTACTCTCCTATTGATCCCTGTTCACCTCCTGTTAGAATACTTGCCAACAGTGAAGTTTACAATGGGAGCTGGCTCACCCCCAAGCAACTGGAATGAAAGCTAATGGATTAGTTATGGGAAATGGATTTATTGCTCTTTTATAATTTTCATCCACTTCAAAGTGAATCCAATGAATTGTTTAGCAATGTAATTAAACAAACTTATAATAAATTCAGGGTAAACACTGTAAGTTGGAAACTAAGAGGTAATAAAAATAGAAGAAAGATATTTCAATGCAAAAATCCTCATTACAGGAAAGTGAGTTTCAAAGGACTGTGGGCCTGAGAAGCATCTGAGGGGATTCATAAAAATGCCAATCCCTAGGCTCCACTCTACTCCACTCAATAGCTCTGATCTCCACAAGGAGATCAAACCAGTCTATCCTAAAGGAAATAACCCTGAATATTCACTAGAAGGACTGATGCTAAAATTGAAATTCCAATACTCTGGCCACCTTATGCAAAGAGCCGACTCACTGGAAAAGACACAAACACTGGGAAAGATTGAGGGCAGCAGGAGAAGGGGGCGGCAGAGGAAGAGATGGTTAGATAGCATCACTGACTCAACAGACATGAATTTGGGCAAACTTTGGGATATGGTAAAGGACAGAGGAGCCTGGCATGCTGCTGTCCATGGGGTCACAAAGAGTCAGACACAACTTAGTGACTGAAGAACAACAAGTTCCACACTCAGAGGTTTTTATTCTGGAGATTTGTAGCACAGCCAAGGAACTTATGGTTTCAGTAAACACCCTTATGGTTCTCATACAGTTGGTCTTGGGGATCACACTTTGAAAATCACTAATCCTAAGGAATTCATTGGAAGGACTGATGCCGAAGCTGAAGCTCCAGTACTTTGGCCACCTGATGTGAAGAACTGACTCACTGGAAAAGACTCTGATGCTGGGAAAGATTGAAGGCAGGAGGAGAAGGGGGCAACAGAGGATGAGATGGTTGGATGGCATCCCTGACTTGATGGACATGAGTTTGAGCAAGCTCTGGGAGTTGGTGATGGTCAGGGAAGCCTGGCATGCTGCAGTCCATAGGTTCTCAAAGAGTTGGACATGACTGAGCAACTGAACTGAACTGAAGACTATAACTCAAATGACAATGAGGTCTCATAGGACATTATTTTGAAAAGGAGGAAAGCTTAAAGAAAATATAACCTATACCATAATCAAGGGGAAAAAATCCAGTGAAACGAGGCATAAAATTTGAAATTAATATGCAAGGCAGATTTAAACTGAAATACATATCCCCATAGAGAGTCTGGTAGGAACAAATCACTGAGAAGCTATGGTTATGCCATAAATAGGCCTGTGAGCCTGAATCTGCTCAGATGATGACTTCGGAATTGGAGTAGTCTCAATGCATAAAAATGACATTCTATAACACTGATATAGGCTTTTAAATTACAATTTATGATAATTAGAAAACTGTGAAACTAAAGAGAATTCATTATTATGCAAAAATTCTAACTTTAGTCTTCTATGCCTGCCAAATCTTAAAATGTCTAAATATACTATGTTTATAGCATAAATGACTATCATATATTCTATATCATGAAATGACTTCATTGTAAATACACTATATCCTAAGATAGTAGATTTAAAAATTTTAGATCTGTTAGACGTAAAAGATGACTGGAATAAGAATTTTTTTTATAAGCACAAACTCTACAGGCTCAGAACTTTCTATTTCTCATAAATTTGTGATTTAAAATCTCTATCAGCTAGATTGCCATTGTCTTAAAAAAGTCATGCTAGAGAACTACTGTGGGCCTACAACATAAAAATAATGGAAATATCCTTTTATTATGTGTGTTTAGAAGAGAAGGTGATTGTACAATAATTAAATGAGGTCTGATAATACTTTTTTGCCTTGATACTAATAGAATGTAACTTTGGTGGAAAGAAGGTATTTAGTACACAGGAAACAATGAGAAATATAGATAAAAACACCAAATTCCATTTCCCCCAAATCCCAATTTTCTGTGCCTCCTCTGTCTGCACGATTGTCTCTTGGATTTATGTTGCTGTCACAAACACTGTCCAATGTACATGAGGAAAATTTCCTTTAAATCTAATGTCTGATTGTCCCTTTAGCTTGTCTCTTAGAAAGAAAGGTAGGAGAAGGGATAAATGGGAAATAAAAGAGACAGAGAGAGAGAGAAAAAAAAAAAAAGAATTCCATTGACAGCAAAAAAACTACCTGTTGATACATACAACATTTCCTGCAACAGTACTATGATTTATCCTTGAACATTTAATACATTTTCAAAGTGCTTTGTGACTATAAATCACCCAAGTATGAAATAGTATTTTATTAATTAGGTGACTATAAAGAACTTAAATAAAGCACACAAAATGCTAAGATATATTTCAGCACATCTGCTTTTAATAACTCCATAAAAAGGTTCTCAGAACATATTCATCATCTAAAATTTTTATTGGACCTCTCTGGATAAAGGTGTGTTTTTACCTACTTATCATACCTATAGCTTTTCTTGGTTTCAATCTCAATTTATTTCTATCAAACTACTTCATTATCAAGTTTCTTGTTAGCGATGACACCAAATTCCTCTCAAAAATATGGTAAAGATGTTTTCATTGTACAAATAATTCATCAGGCTCTCTACTATCTAAGGAAAAATTCACTATTTTGAGATATTACCTAGCACTAAACCATTTCAAACTGCTTACTACTAATTACTTTTTTATTTGCACATAGGGTATTTGGAGGTCTCAGCATATTCAAGGCACTAGAAAGATTTCTCTTTTAATAGTAAACTGTTGAAAACTTCGATGGGAATGATGTTCTTATTAATAACTGGTCTTAAATTTTGTCTCCAAATAGAATCAGTTGCTCTGGAAAATTAAACTAGATTTTATGGACCAAAAAAAAATGAACTGCTTGAAAAAATTGACTAGTTATTTGAAATTATAAAGTATATCTACCTTTTACCATTTATCCATAGTAAAAAGCAACAGCTACAGAAAAGGGTTAAAGAAAAAATTAGTTGTTCTCAACCCTTTACCCTGCAGGGACATTCCTGGGGGGTATTTACTATCAATAACATTCATGCTCTTCCCAAATATCCACATACCTATATACATGCATAACTCTGTCTTGCTGCATGGTACCGCACCGCACGTTGGAGTCTTAGTTCCCTGAGCCCACCTCACCCCCTGCAGCAGAAGCGTGGCGTCTTAGCTACTGGACTGCCAGGGAAGTCCCTATGCATAATTCTGTTTAAACAAATATGATTTATTTCTTTAAGGTCTCACTAATGAGAGCTAAAACTATATTCTATCTCATTCTACTTAATAGCTACCTAGTATTTCAAGGTATGGCTATTTCATGATCGGTTTCATCATTTCCTTATACCTGGATATTTAAGTTGAAACAGTTTTCTGCTATGCCAATGGAATTACAATGAACTTTCCTACATGTACACATATCACATACTCCTGTCTAACACATACACTGATAACACTTCTACAAGTAAAATTAGGGGTCAAAGAATAAGTACCTTTTAAATTCTAATAAATATTGACAAAAAGTATCTTCTTAAAGGGTTATATTTCTCCCAATTGAGTACAAAATTGCCAGTGCAGGAAATTATTAAAATTTTAAAATCTTTGCTCTGGAAAATTAAACTAGGTTTTATTGATAAAAATGAACTGCTTGAAAAAATTAACTAGTTATTTGAAAGTATAAAGAATATCTATCTTTTACCATTTATCCATAGCAAAAAGCAACAGCTATAGAAAAGGGTTAAAAAAAATTCCTCATTCTCAACTCCCTACGCTACAGTGCCATTTTCACTGAATAGGTGAAAAAATGTCTCATTTTAATTAGCATTTAATTACTACTAAGATTTAGCATCCTGTCTAATACTTATTAGTTACCTGTTTTAAACTTTCTGTGTTGCTCCTGTAGTTGTTTTGTCCATTAGGAAATGTGAAATGTGCATTTCTTAATTTGCCTTTAGGGGCTAAGGAAAGAAGCTATCATCAGATAGTAAAATTCAATCTGACTTGTTATTAAACGACTGTTACTTCTAGCTTGACTGCTTGCCTTTCTTACTTTGGTTAGGCATAATATAACATTAATAATTAAGTTTGGAACTTTAAAATGATTGTCAATGGGGGCACCACTTGATTAAATCATATCTCACATCTGTGTACAGGCAAGAGACTAGGTCAAAAGTCATGTCATTTTATTCCCAGGTTGTAATAATTCATAAAAGGTGATGGGTATCTGAGCCAGATAAATCTGCCAAAAATAAAACTTGAGATCTTAATCTGTCTTTCAGAATACTGTATCCACACCAGCCACGTGGGTATGAAGTACTAATTCGGATAAGCCCACGGTTTGAAAATCTCCCTCCCATTTCTACACAAAATAATCCAAAAGAACTTACTTCGAATCTGTTTTTTAATTTCCTTAGCAGGATCCAACCAGTTCTGAAAAAGAAGTGGAGTCTGAATATGAATCAGAGAAGAACAGAAGTGATTTCGTGTTGAGTGGGTAGAGACATGTGCTAAGTGCATTTGGGAGGGAGCAGGGAATGGCTGTTGGAAGGGCCCCCAGCTGGGTCCTGCCCTTATTATGTCCAGCTGCCTTCACTCGTCCCGAGAGGGCCCAGGCTCTTGTCTCTTGAGAAGATGCGTGTATGTGCAGGACTTAGGGGGGACAAAATTCTTTTACAAGTGCCTTCAGGGATTCAAGCTAGCACAGAAACAGAGTAGAAAAGATGGTGGATTCTATGTTCAAACAAAGTAGGAGAGAAAATTGAAGATACAGCTATCCCCCAGGCACGGCAGAGGATTGGTCACAGGACCCCAGATGACACTGAAATCTGGGGATGCTCAAGTCCCTGCTGTGAAACAGCACAGTATCTGTATACAACCTATGCAATTGCCTCACATACTTGAAGTCATCTCTAGATTATTTCTAACACCTAATACAATGGAAATGCAATAGGAAGAGCTGCTGGTACACCAGCAAATTAAAATTCTGTTTTTGGAACATTCTGGAATTTTCTAAAAAAATATTTTTGATCTTCTGTTGGTTGAATCTGCAGATACATAACCTGAGAACACAGAGAATTGGCTATGTGTAACGTGACCCCACTGATGTCCTCAGCTTCCCGTGTAGTGACTTCTGTGATTACAGATTTTAAAGCACCTTCTTAAATGCATTCCTAACAAACAAACACTTGTTTGAGACTTTGTGATTTTCTTCATCAGAACACTCAGGCATTTAATGATGAGGTTAAGACATCATCCAGGAATCCAGTCAAGATTAAGCATGATTCCCAGAATGACAACCAAACAAGTAACATTTATGAACATGATTGTGGGGGCTCAGTTTCCAGCATTAAGGAGACAATTTCTTCTTCCTCATCTTTCAGGTGGTTGAGAGGATAAGTGAGGAAAAGGCCTAAAGAGGCTGCATCAGCTGTGAGAGTCTACAGAGGGAGACTGGATACCTAAGACAGAGATGGGTCTCATATTGTGATGCAGCCAGAATATGAAAGCATAATAAGATGAATATCCTATTGTTAAAATAAGACAGCATCCAGTGAACATGTTTTCTGTGTATCAATGTATTTGATTCTCAGTGGCTCAAATCCACTGAAATATTATCATACCCTCCCCAAAGCACTATATAAAATGCTTTTCTGGAAGCATAAAGAACTCAAGCATGAAAAGCAGAAACACTGGCTTACTGTTTCCAAAAGACTCAAGATTGAAGGAAGTTGTCGATAATTTCCCTCATGAAGAAATAAGGTGATAAACAGCATTTAGGGCCTCAGACAGTAAATGTGAAGTGTAGGGGTGTGAGGGGTGGGTTGAGAAGACGATCTACCAATTCAGCTTCAGTTCACTTTCTTATAGTGAAGGGCAGCTGAAGCCAGAAGATTCCCTATTGCTCTGAACCACTCACCTTCTGGTTTTCAGCATCTCGATATGTAAGCCCAAAATAGTCTTTTTCTAGCAAATTCAGATGTTCACAGACTTTATCAAACAGCACTTGGCCTCTGGAGCGTTTCTACGAAGAACAAAACAGAAAAACAAGTTACCAAAAAAGTTCTTCAATTGCCACCATTAAAACGGGTACACTTTAAAATGTTGCTTGTTCTAACTGCTCAGTAAATGATGAGTGGGTGTGATCAATTCAGTGGGGTGCCACTGCAGGAGATGCAAGAGATGTGGGCTCGATTCCTGGGCTGGGAAGATCACCTGGAGTAGTAAATGGCAACCCACTCCAGTATTCTTGCCTGGAAAAAAGGCAATCATCTGGGGAAAAAGAATCCATCAGCTTAATTTATGGTGACACACAGTATTATGTTTTCATGTAAGACTTCAAAGCTCTTTCAACTTGGCCTTGGAGTCTGAGATGGATTCACTGTCAGCAATTAAGCTAAACTACTTTTTGTTTGCATAGCAGCAACATTTCACATCTCGTACATTCAGCATATTTGTCTTTAAGATTTAATGCAGTAAGAGAAAAACAAGAAATTGATAAACAATAGGCATGCCAAAAGAGAAAGCATTCAGAAGATCTGTAAGTGGTATGTATTACTGTGCAACCGCAAATATATTGGAAATTACTCAGCCCCCTCAAGCATGACTATTTAGGAGAAAAGATAAATTTAGGATAGAAAAGTGAAGCCTGGTTTATAGCTAGCTAAATAATCAATGTTGTATTTGAATAAAGTTTAATAATGTATGAAAATAAATTACATGTTAGCAAAACTGCTTAACACTCAACGGATATGAGTAAATGGTATGACAACAAAATGCTGCCTGCTAGTTTAAATCTTATATTTGTAAATAATGGCATATTACTTCTGAAGAATTCTTAGTAAATTATAAAGTTTTCACACACACACAAAACAAACTGGTTCTTCTGATGCTTCCGTTGGTAAGATCTCCAGTTTAAGAGATAAGAACAGAGAGGCTCAGAGGACTTAGATGAGAGAGACAGTCTTGCTGCTGCCTATGTCAGTGGCTTTAACAGATAAACCTAACTCTGAATCTTCCTTACGTCCCCTCCATCTGTGCAGACCTCTCTCCCTCTGTAAAATGGGTATGATGCCATCTACTTCTTTGCAGTGTTGTTGTTTATTCACTCAGTCATGTCTGACTCTTTGCAACCCCGTGGACTGCAGCATGCCAGGCTTCCCTGTCCTTCACAATCTCCCAGAACAAAAGCATTCAAACTTGGTCCAATGATTACACACATCAAGCACCCCACAAACATCAGCTGTTTTCAGCCTAAGTGACTGACAAGTGGCAGAATATGTAATGTAGGTCTCCGTTGGCCTTTTTGTTGTAGGAGAACAAACACGGCTCCTTGTGGGGCTGATAAACATGCTTAGTACTAAAATGGTGCTAGTGGTAAAGAACCAGCCTGCCAGTGCAGGAGACATAAGAGATGCAGGTTTGATCCCTGGGTTGGGAAGATTCCCCTGGAGAGGGCATGGCAACCCACTCCAGTATTCTTGCCAGGAGAACCCATGGACAGAGGAGCTTCGGGGCTACAGTCCACAGGGCTGCAAAGAGTCAGACAGGATAGAAGCAACTCACCACACACACAACATTAAAATATCCTGCTCTGGGACTTTCCTGATGGTCCAGTGGCCAAGAATCACCACTCCCAGTGCAGAGGACCTGGGTTCAATCCCTGGTCAGGGAACTAGATCCCATATGTCAAAACTAAGATCTAGTGTAGCCAAAATAAACAAACAATTTTAAAAATACCCTGCTCTTTTTTTTAGATATCAATTTTGTTTATTGCCTAACTGCTTTAAGCAATACACAATATACACAACACACACACACACACACACACACACAAATAAACACCAGTGTCTGGCCATGTACTTTCTCAATGAGCAAAAACAAAACAAACACAAATAAATAAATACACCTTCCTCTACAGAAACTTCTACTTTCTTTGACCCAGCGGACCTCAGCCAGGCCCTCAATGGAGGAATTATTCTCATCATGCTGCAGGCAGCCTTGGACATTGTTTTAATGATCTGTCTTCTTCCTTTTGTTTAACAGGTGGAAAGGCTAGCTCAGGCAGAGACCACTGTGCTAGCTGGTTCTTACTTTTCTGGCTCCTCACCATTTGATTTCTATTAATGACCCATGTGAGAGTTGGACCAAAAAGAAGGCTGAGCACTGAAGAACTGATGCTTTCAAACTGTGCTACTGGAAAAGACTCTTGAGAATCCCTTGGATAGCAAGGAAATCAACCCTGAATATTCACTGGAAGGACTGAAGCTGAAGCTCCAATACTTTGGCCACCTGATGCAAACAGCTGATTCATTGGAAACAACCCTGATGCTGGGAAAGACTGAGGTCAAGAGGGGAAAGGGGTGATAGAGGATGAGATGGTTTGAGGGCATCACCGACTCAATGGACATGAATTGGAGCAAACTCCAGGAGATGGTGAAGGACAAGGAAGACTGGCGTGCTGCAATTCATGGGGTGAAAAAATGGGGTCACTTGACTTAGTGGCTGAACAACAGTGACCCACAGCTTTCTCTTGATAGACTATTTTTCTTAAACATATTTGAACACTGTATATTTATATACACACACACATACTTTTTAGTTGTCTACTATTTTACACCTTTAATACAGTATTAAGGAGAAGGCAATGGCACCCCACTCCAGTACTTTTGCCTGGAAAATCCAGTGGACGGAGGAACCTGGTAGTCTGCAATCCAAGGGGTCGCTAGAGTCGCACATGACTGAGCAACTTCACTTTCACTTTTCACTTTCATGCACTGGAGAAGGAAATGGCAACCCACTCCAGTGCTCTTGCCTGGAGAATCCCAGGGATGGGAGAGCCTGGTGGGCTGCCGTCTATGGGGTCGCAGAGTCGGACACGACTGAAGTGACTTAGCAGCAGCAGCAGCAATACAGTATTAAAATTCATTCATTCAATTAAATTAAATTTAATCACACACAACATTCTTTACAGGCTTCCCTTTCCACAAATTTCTATATTCATATTAGTTTGTCCTTTCTTTTTTTTTTCCACATAGGAATAACCAGTTTCAGGGCAAAATTACTTTCTTTTTCTTTCACTAACAAACAGTTTTTAAGACAATAACATAGTGGTCCATTCTTAACCCTGAGGGGTTTGGGGGAATTTGTTTCTCTCTGTTTAGGCTCTAAGAACCAAGATGGTTTGTTTAGAATCTACTATAATGCTGCTGTTGTTGTTCAGTTGCTAAGTAAGTCAAGTCTGACTCTTTGCAACCCCATGGACTGCAGCATGCCAGGCTTCCCTGTCCTTTACCAACTCCCAGAGTTTGCATTGAGTTGGTGATGCATCCCTCCATCCATCCATCTTGTCCTCTGTCATCCCCTTCTCCTGCTTTCAATCTTTCCCAGCATCAGGGTCTTTTCCAATGAGTCGACTCTTCACACCAGGTGGCCAAAGCACTGGAGCTTCAACATCAGTTCCTTTCAGTGAATATTCAGGGTTGATTTCTTTTAGGATTGACTGGTTTGATCTCTCCTACTATAGATGGTTGGGCTTCCCTTGTGGCTTAGCTGGTAAGAATTCACCTGCAATGCGGGACACCCAGGTTTGATCCCTGGGTTGGAAAGATCCCCTGGAGAAGGGAAAGGCTATCCACTCCAGTATTCTGGCCTGGAGAATTCCATGGACTGCAAGCCCATGGAGTCGCAAAGAGTTGGACACAACTGAATGACTCTCACTTTCACTACAGATGGTTATATGTAAACAATGAAATTCCTATCTACTAAATCTCACCACAGCCGCCAGCCAGTTGGATGACACCAGAAAGGCCTCTCATGTTATGTGGGCCTTCTCCTGCTCATCCTTGATTGAGAATGGAAGACTCCATAAAGAGCCAGGTGATCACGGACTCAAGGCTATGGGGCCCCAGTGCTCGTGGCCAACATCACTATGATCACAGCTCGCTGCCCCAGAGCCCAGACGTGGCTTCTGCACACGTTAAGGGAAAGACCCTGGCAATGGCTGGAGTCGAGACAGGACACAAAACAGGCCTATTTTCCAGCCCTGCACAGGATCCCCTCTGTAATCACTCTCACCTCCCCTAAACTGCTTCTTTTTACGCAGATGATTTCTTTCTAGCATATTATTCAAGTTTTTCAAGTCAATTATTTCTACATGTTTGACATCATGTGCATCTTTGGGTAATAATATCTAAAATATGACTAAAGCTCAACAGTCACCCGGAACTTTTAGAGAATTTATGTTAAATATTTGGTTCCCAGAGAAAGGATGTTCATGAAGTGATCAAATCTAGGCACCTAATTTTCATGGGGTGTGTTTATATATTGCCATAATGAGTCAATAATTCAGTAGATTAAAAAACGTTTTTTTGGACAGAGTTATTCTAAAATCAATGGATAATTTACTTAACTGGAGACAAACACTTTTAAATCTCATTTGCTGTTTCCTGAGAGTTGATAAGTCATGTCTCTGACTCAAATGCATTCACAGTTCATGTAACCCTTCACTATTAACACATGAACATCATGAAATCCTGAGTTTGCTTTGCAGTTACACACCAATGGGCTTCCCAGATGGCCAGGGGGTAAAGAATCTCCCTGCCAATGCAGGAGACACGGGTTCAGTCCCTGGGTTGGGAAGATCCCCTGGAGAAGGAAACGGCAACTCCCTCCAGCATTCTTGCTTGAGAAAGCCCACGGACAGAGGAGCCTGGTGGGCTACATCCCATGGGGTTGCAAAAGAGTTGAACATGACTTAGTGATTAAACAACAACAAACCAAAAAGGGTCCTCTCTTGACCTTTTTTTCCTCTTAAAATTGGATTTCTAACAGAGAAGATGAGGATACAGCCATCACCACCACTCAAACACAGCAGATGAAACAAGTCTTTCTGCAACATTAATGAGATTTCTTGAAGTCAAAGTTACTCCAAGATTTCTATGTCTGTAAAAACAGTTTCTCAAGGCATAGCTTATCAATCAGCATCACCTGGGAAGTTTATAGTAACATGTTTATTTTCACTTTCACTTGTCTGCAGAACAAGTTTTAAAAATTAACTTCAAAACGTTTCAGGACTGGGGAATTTCAAACAGTTCCAAAAGTAGAGACAACAGTATCATGAAACCCTGTATACTTATCGCCCAGTTTTAACAAATGCCTTTTGAAGATCGCAACCTTGGTTCATCTGAGTTTTGCTCCCTTCATCCTACCCCCTAGTTATTTGGAAGCATCTAAGCAAATAATTTTGTCTCTATTTATCTTAGCATGTAACTCTGCTCTTTCAAAAAATGTAATTGCAATGCCTTCAACACATCTAAACAAAATTAGCAATCAGTCCATACTATCACCAAATATGTAGTCAGGACTTTAATTTCTCCAATTGTTTCAAAGATTTTCTTTTCATTTTCTTTGATAAGCCCATACAGTGCAATAGGCTGTCATATCTCCATAGTCTTTCTGAATCTGCAAGCTTTCCATTTATCCTGGTTTTCCTGTTGAAATTAAATTGTTTTGGAAATCAGGTCATTTTCCTGCAGAGGTCCCTCAGTCCAGACTTGCTGCTTGCATCTTCATGGTGTAATTTAACATGTCCCTCTGTCTTTGTATTTCCTGTAAACTGACAGTAAAATCTAGAAGCTTGACCAGAATTCTTATTTGACGGTTTTCTATAAAAGATGCTGTGTCATTTCATTAGGAGGCATACAGTGACTCTTGCCTTTTTTGTAATATTTTGTTGTTGTTTACTTGCTAAATCATATCCAACTCCTTTGCGACCCCAAGGACTGTAGCTTGCCAGGTTCCGCTGTCCATGGGATTTCCAAGGCAAGAATACTGAAGTGGGTTGCCAATTCCTTCTTCATAGGATCTTCCTTATCCAGGGATTGAACCCATGTTTCCTGCATTGGCAGGTGGATTCTTTACCACTAAGCCATCTCGGAAGCACAGTCACTAATGATTGCTGCCCTAGACCCATCGATTGGAGATGGCAAGATGGGAATATTCTAATCCTCGTCATTGCTTCCCCAATGATCAGCTGGAGCATGTCTATGAAGAGAGACTCTTTGTCAAAATTATGTATCCAGTGACAGTCTGATGAAGCCAGGATCAACACTTGCACCTTCTCCTCTATTCAAGACAAGCTGGCTCCGTAGCATCATCTAAAAGTCACCAGTTAGAATTTTTGTCTTATGTTATCACTATGAACTCACAGGGGTAAATCAGGCTTGACGTGTTTCAGTCCATTTCGGGTGTTACCCTTAGTGAAGCTCTAAATGTCCCTAAATGCTCTGCCTGGCCTTTTGCTGTCAACTCTCATCCTTCACAATGCTTCTCTAGTGCCACTTCTTTATAGCACTTCCTGTCCTCCCAGCCAAATGTGATGTCTCTCATCTCTGGACATTCGAGCACTTCTAGTACCAAGAGGGCACTTTCCACATTCCACCTTACATTGCAGCCATCTGTCTGTGCATCACCTTTTACCCCGACTGACTATAAAGACATTCTTCATGCTATCAAGCCAGTTATACTTTTTTTTTTTTTGGCCATGCTGTATGGCAAGTGGGATCTCAGTTCTCCTACCAAGGATTACACCCATGCCCCTGCATTGGAAGCATGGAGTCTTAACACTGGGCTTCCAGGAGAGTCCCTCCTACACTTTTTATGGAACCTCATTTTGGTCAAATATCATCAAGAGATTAAAAAGGTAATGTGATGAAAATTTACATAAAATTTTTCTTGCCAGCATATCATGACCAATGTTGCAGAAGCAATAATTTAACCTAGTGTTTTCAACCTTGGATCCTGGGACCAGTAAAAAATACACCAATATCCAGGAACCCATGCCAGGACAAAGAAATCAGACAAAGAAATCAGAATTTCTGAAGGTGGGAGCATGGTCTTTGTAGGTTTTCAAGATCTCATTTGCAGGTATGGTTGAAAGGTACACTTAAGTTTACAATTTAAAAACTCTTAAATAGGAAGACTCCAAAGCAATGCTTCTTTTTGATGAAATGTGTAACTTTTTCATAACAGTTTTTTCAGGCCTCTAGACCAACACTGATAGCTACATGAAAATAAACTTTATTTACATACAGACACAGTCTTAAAATCTTAAGATATCCCTTCCAACAAATTTTCTTAAAAAACGTTAAGTTCTCAAGAAATGAAAAACCAGTCAAATGCTGAAATAAAATGATACAAACAAGCAATGTTAAATCACGAAACTATAAAACCAACAGGAAACAAACCAAACAATGAACTTGCATTGACAACTATGAAGAAGGTGCACAAAATTAAAATGTTTGACTTTTTTTTTTTTAAGTGGTGGCATTTTCCCTTGGGAGAGCCAAAACATACAGACTTTAACTGAAGAACCTGATACCATACTAAAAAATGACCCAGGTGGGTTAAGAGATATATTGATTTCCTCTTTTGTGATTGAGCAGAAGCATTCACATCTTGCCCAGCATGTTAGGGAGGAGACCAGAAAGAGCAAACACACACAGGGCTCTGAGCCTGGGACAGGATGGAGGGAGGAGCTGCTCTCGGCGCACGTGTGTGCGTGCTGTGTCGCTTCAGTTGCCTCTGCCTCTGTGTGACGCTATGGACTGTAGCCTGCCAGGCTCCTCTCTCCACCTCTCTCCTCCGCCTCTCTCCAGGCAAGAATACAACCCCTGGAGTGGGTCGTGATGCCCTCCTCCACCTGGAGATTGAACCTATGTCTCCTGCATTGGCAGGTGGATTCTTGACCACTAGCGCTACCTGGGAAGCCCACACCTGTGCACACGTTCTCCTAAAAGTCCCTGGAAACTGTGGCTTGATCTGTGCTCCCAAACATGAGCCCAAATTGTACTAAATGTCAGCACAAGACTTCAGTAGAATTTGTCTTTTCTTTCAGTCTCACAAAGCTATGAATCAGCCGATAAGAAAGGCTAAACTCTGAAATTAGAGAAATTTGTAAAGTCAAGTATAATGTCCTTGCCTGAGAAGATGGGCTGCAGTTCTTATTTTCTGAAGCTGCACAATCATGGAGAAAATGAAGCAGAGACTGTCGTCCTGCCTGAGAAGTGTAGCTAATCAGTGGTCCCCACTTCTTAGAAGGGGGACACGGGGCGAGACGGGGGGGAAGCAAAGCCATCCGCACCAAGGTTGCGGGTACATCCCTGAGGCTCCTCAGGATCTATGTGTCCATTTCTATAAACTGTCACTTAAAAAAAAGTCTTGTTACATTTCATTGTACACTAGACTCTAGACTCTCCTTCACTATTTCCCTGAGTTTGCTCAAATTCATGTCCATTGAGTTGGTGACACCATCCAACTATTTCATCCTCTGCTGCCCCCCTCTCCTCTTGCCCTCAATCTTTCCCAGCATCAGGGTCTTTTCCAATGAATCAGCCCATAGCATCAGGTGGCCAAAGTATTGGAGTTTCAGCTTCAGCATCAGTCCTTCCAATGAATATTCAGGGTTGATTTCCTTTAGGATTGGCTGGTTGGATCTCCTTGCTGTCCGAGCGACTCTCAAGAGTCCTCTCCAGCACCACAGTTTGAAAGAGTCAATTCTTTGGCGCTTAGGCTTCTCTATGGTCTAGATCTCACATCTGTACATGACTAGGAAAAATTATAGCTTTGACTAGATGGACCTTTTCAGCAAAGTGACGTGTCTACTTTTAATATGCTCTCTAGGTCTGTCATAGCTTAGACTAAACCAAGTGTGTTAATACAAGGGAATATATACGATATTGAGAACTTACAGAGAAATTGACACTTCTGTACCTTTATTTCAGCTGGTTTGAAATTTGAGGGTGCACCAGCCCTGTAAGCACTTCATTCTCTCCATTATGTATCTTCCTCAAACAGACTGCTGATTTTCTCCTGCAAATTATACCTTCCCATGGACTGATGCACTTTGTGAACTTGCATTTCTGCCCCCCAAGGACAGGAAACTGGACACCTTTTTTAATGTCCCCAACAGATGCCTTAAACACCAAAAACATTCAACATATGTGTTTAGTAAGTGCTCCTGGCATGAATCTGAAGGAGGAATTTCTCCTCACATTACCTTGGATTAGTCTTGTTGCAAAATGCCATCTCTTTTTTCATGCTTCCTTCTGTAATTGCATATTTCCTCACTGAATACCTCTCCATTCCCCTTACTTCTAAAGGTCAAATGGAATTCTCTTAATTTCTAAATGACGGCATCACCGCTTGCCTGGTGTTTAGGAGCATCTGAAGAGCTCCACAAACTGACCTGGCTAGAGCTTGAGCATGAATCAGACACCTGGACTCCATTTCTTCTTAAGTCATTTCTTCCTCAGCTTTCCCTTTTCTGTTTGAAAAATGTTCTAATACTGTTTGCCCTAAAATTTAAGTGTTGTTGTTGTTTTTTTAAATCTACATTTAGAAAATAGCAAGAGTCTGTGGTCAACTCATGAATAAAAGATGATGACGGTGCCTGGTCTGTGACAACAGCCTTAAGTCCCTGAGAGAGATCTGAGGCCAGGAGGGTCTGAGAAGAGCTACGTGGCCCCAGCTGCCCTGTGTGCATCTACTTCCATTTGGGGCTTTCTGTCTCAAGTGTACTTTCAATGCCAAGTTTAATAAGCACAGCAGGAAGTCCATTATCCCCATCACTACTGCCAGAATCCATGCCCCGAGGGGCAGGACTTAATGGAATCTTCTAGCCTGTGTGAATGAAGTGAAAGTCAGTCAGTTGTGTCCAACTCTTTGCGACCCCAAGGACTATACAGTTCATGGGATTCTCCAGGCCAGAATACTAGCGTGGGTAGCCGTTCCCTTCTCTAACGGATCTTCCCAACCCAGGGATAGAACCCAGGTCTTCCGCATTGCAGGTGGATTCTTCAGCAGCTGAGCCACCAGGGAAGCCCAAATCCCAAGTGTGATCCAGACAGCGAATGCAAGAAGGGCTGATGTGAGAGGCAGAGACAAATTTTTTCTGCCTAGACGTTAAGTGTCTCACTAGCGTGTTCTCTAAATTCACAGGCAATCAGCTTTTCAGAAAACCATGACAGTTCTTTTAAACATTAATAAGTCCATCAACAGTTATTCTGCCATTTTCTTAAACTCGGCTCAGTTAGCAGTGACGATCTGGAGAGGCCTGTGAAAACAGGAACTCGGAACCACATCCTGGTGTTGCTTAGTTTTTAAACAAAACAGTAATTTATTTCCAATTGTCTAGAGATTAGACAGTTGTCTAATGTCTCAACTGTCTAGAGACTGGAATTCATCTAGCATTATTTAAATATCTTTAGGACGCAGATTTATAGATATTACTCCTATCCAAACAAGTTGGTTTCCCTATCATTCGATTCTAAATGAGGCTCATCAGACAGCCCCAGCGCTGGACCCTGGCTGTACAACTAGCTGGCTGTGAGGTGAGACAGTCACTGAAGCTTTCTGAACTTCACTGCCTTCCTTAAAAAATGGTAATAATATTGGTCCTTACTCATAAGACTGTCGCATTAATTAATACACAGGAAAGGACTTCCCTGGAGGCCTGGTGGTGGTTAAGACTCTGCACTTCCACCGCAGGGTGTGTGGGTTCCATCCCTGGTTGGGGGAACTAAGATCCTATATACCTCGAGCCCCTTGTCCCTGCAAAAAACCCCAAACAAACATAAAACTCCCTGATGAGCAGGGAACCTTCACAGCAGCACTGAATGCAGACCTTCCGTCCTCTTCCATAAGAAATAAAATTATTAAAAAAACAAGAAACAAGAAAGCATATAGATTGCCTAGCCCAGGGGAAGCCATTACCAGTCAATGCTGGTGATTATCAGTTGGCCCTTATCATAAGGAATCCAACTTATTCGGGGTTCTTTTCTGTTGTTTTTCTTTTTTTGTTTTCCTTGGGGTTTTTTTTTTTTCAGGGTTTCTAATGTTGAAATTTGGGAGAGAGACTGAAGCCTTTTCATCTGCAGTGAAATCATCCCCTATCTCTCATGAAAAACAAATCTCACTCTACAGGTCAAAGGGGGAAATGGCTGAAAATAGTACCATTATCAGTAAACTAAGGGAACATTCCATTACCCTGTGCAAACCCAAACACAAAGTGGTTTTTAACATACACTGGGTATACTGGCACACTTAGGTACATCCTAGGTCAAACATGAGAGTTATGAATTATCATAGATACAGCCTGCAGCACAGCCAGGGCAAGAAGGGAGAGTTCACATGCGGAGAGCCCACCTAGGTTTGATTGAAATTCTCTGCAAAACACGTTCAGCACATATACAAGAACCCCTTCGTGCATGTGAAGCTCCTCCACTGCTTTTAGAAAGACGTCTTTTTCTTTCAGCCACAATCTGTTTCTGCCTTCGTTTGTTGTAGCCATTTCATTCTGTTTGAAATCAGACTTCTGTGCTCATAGCAGAGTACCGTGGCCGATAATAGCTTTCCGGTGAAGCACGCTTTTTCTTGGCCAGCAAAAACACTGGGCTCGCTTTTGTACAAAGAGTTTCACATCACACGTATGAGATGTTGGCAGTGAACTGTCAGACAACATTTCCTGCTGTTAATCTGCTAGGGATTCAAGTCACTAAGCCAATGAGTGCCAAGTGAATGCAGAGAAGGAAGCCTGGGGAAGAGGGATGAGGGAGAGACACAGACTTTTAAACCTGAATCACAAAAAAGAACCACAGGCCCTAATTCAGAACGACAGGGGACTTTGAGAAACATTTCCTGGGAACTGTCCTTGTTGTTCAGTCACTAAGTCAAGCTGACTCTGAGACCCCATGGACTGCAGCATGCCAGACTTCCCTGTCACCATCTCCAGACCTCCCTTCACGATCTCCCTGAGTTTGTGCAAATTCATGTCCATCGAATCAGTGATGCCATCCAACCATCTCATCCTCTGTCACCTCATCTCCTCCTGCCCTCAGTCTTTCCAAGCATCAGCATCTTTTGCAATGGCTCTCTGCATCAGGTGGCCAAAGTACTGAGGCTTCTGTTTTAGCATCAGTCCTTCCAATGAATATTCAGGGTTGATTTCCTTTAGGACTGACAGCTTTGATCTCCTTGCTGTCCAAGGGACTCTCATGAGTCTTCTCCGACATCACAATTCAAAAGCATCAATTCTTCAGTGCTCAGCCTTCTTTATGGTCCAACTCACATCTATATATGACTACTTTCCAAGACAATTCTCCAAAAATAAGAAAAATCAAACAAAATCCCCAGTTGTGATTTATAACTCACTTTGGTCAAGTAAAACCCTGGAGGCAACGCAGATGCTGACAGTGAAAAATATAACTTTTCATACTATACATTTAACAAGTATAAATATGTACAATGGTCACTTTTCAAACTTATACAGCAGGGGTTCCCAACTTCCAGGATCTAATGCCTGATGATCTGAGGTGGAGCTGATGTAACAACAATAGAAACAAAGGGCACAATAAATGTAATGTGCTTGAATATGCTGAAACCATCTCCACCCCTCCAGTCCGTGGAATCATTATCTTCCAGGAAACTGGTTCCTGGTGCCAAAATGGCTGGGAATCACTGCTAAGGCAACGATGAATAAACCGGAATAATAACAGTCAGTGCTTTAAATAAACAGGTCTTAAGTGAACTAGTGTCCTTTTCACCAACTGTCTCCTCCAATTAACAGGACAAGGCTGTGAGCAAGCACACAGAGGAAGATTTCAGGGTTATTACATAAACTGCTCTCATAATTTGGGGCTTCCCAGATGGCGCTAGCGGTAAAGGACCACCTGTCAGCGCAGGAGAAGGAAGAGATGAAGTTCGATTCCTGGGTTGGGAAGATTCCCTGGAGGAGGGCATGGCAACCTATTCCGGTATTCTTGTTTGGACAATTTCACAGACAGAGGAGCCTAGCAGGCTATAGTCCAGGGGGTCGCAAAGAGCCAGACATGACTGAAGTGACTTAGCATGCATGCACACACTCTCATAATTCAAAGACGTACTTATATCCTTTCACCAGTAAAATTGTGGGTTTAAATTAAAATAATTGTGTGGTGGTGAAGTCGCTCAGTCGTGTCCGACTCTTTGCGACCCCGTGGACTGTAACCTACTAGGCTTCTCAGTCCATGGGATTCTCCAGGCAAGAATACTGGAGTGGATTGCCATTTCCTTCTCCATATGAAAAACCTATAATGAAAATAGAAATGTCTGGCAAAAAAACAGACTAGGTGAGCACACTTTCAACTATACTCAGGATCAGTCTGGCCTTCAGTGAAAGCATATCGTCTTTCAGACTAGCATTTAAATGCAGTAGATGCAGGGGAAAAGTCTTTGCAATCATCAAACATGTTGATCCTACATACATATGTTCTCCAGTTCTGCTGGACACAAGCAGTAGCCCGTGTAGACTCCCTGGGTACTGCGAGGTCTATACGCCCAAGGTCAGATGGTTTCTGGACCATCCGCTCTGGATCAGGGACATCCTGGCTTAATGCTCCTGAGCTGGCAATCGTGAAAAGCCAGTGTTAATCCCTTGGCCTGTCAGCTTCCGCTCCTGGGGGGAGGGGCGGGTGGAGCTTGCTCAGCTCTGCACAGAAGAGAGGCCAGCACCGTTCTAGAACCAGACCTGCCTCGCCCCCTTGCGATACACGAGGTTCCCCCTCACCCTGCAGCCATCCTAAGAGTTCACTGAACCTTGGAGAATGTCACTCTGCTGACATGGGAACCTCAGATGGTGATTTTGCATTCTGTGGTTGTATTTATTTTTAAAGCATGAATTGCACTAGCAAATGGTCATAAAATAACAATCAGAGAAAAACTGAAATGACAAGGTGAAATGATCCAGAAGACGAATGGCTTTTAAAGTAGGTACAGGTTTTTACCCCAACAAAGAGCTGTAACATTCTTTCACTGACAGGAAAATTAAAACTGTTCTATTCAAGCAAAAAGTCAAATATTACAGTTTTGTTCAGATGATTCTGCTTATTTTCCTGTGCTTGCCTGAAAGCAGCCATCTTTCCTGGACCTTACTAGCATTCGGGGTTGAACTGGGAGGTTCGAGGCTGAGGGACTTTGGGAAGTTCTTCAGGACTCAGGTGACCCTGCTCCCTCTTCTTTGAAGGCTGATCCTTGGAGCCAGTCCTGCCGGCTCCCTCATGGCTTAATAAGGACTGTGGGGCAGCAGGATGCCTGGAGTCTGAGGGGTTTGGAGGGGACGGGAAGTGAAATTCCAAGGAGGTCACCCCAAGCTGTTATCAAATGTATTTTCACTTCTGCTTTTATATCCCCCCAAAATCTTTATGAGAATAAACCCACATGGGATGACCAGAAGCCGGCTATCGGATTCAGTTCCAGCAGCACAGCCAGCCAGCGTGAGGATGCAGTCAGAGCCCCTGACCTCCTGCTCCATCACACAACCTTCCTCCAGTTCCTCCCCACTCCCCCTGGATTCCTTCTGTCAAATGAAGTCTCCACAAGCACCTTCACACTCTGGGTGCCCCCAACACCGTCCCTCATCCTTCAGATCTCTTTTCAAGCATCCCTTCCTCCAGGACCAAGTCCCAGAGAATGTTTTTTACAGCTCCTGCATTGCACCTGTCAGGGTGGCAAATTCCTGCTGGTTTGCTGATTTGAGTAATGTTAGTGGGAGAAGGCAATGGCACCCCACTCCAGTACTCTTGCCTGGAAAATCCATGGATGGAGGAGCCTGGTGGGCTGCGGTCCATGGGGTCACTAAGAGTTGGACACGACTGAGCGACTTCACTTTCACTTTTCACTTTCATGCACTGGAGAAGGAAATGGCAACCCACTCCAGTGTTCTTGCCTGGAGAATCCCAGGGACGGTGGAGCCCCGTCTATGGGGCACACAGAGTCAGACATGACTGAAGTGACTTAACAGCAGCAGTGGAAGAAGTGGGCTTCTAGTGAACAACTGGGGTGTTTTTATCATAAGGACACTGTGAGGCGAGCATTCAAAACACGGGTTTTATGGATTCATCTCTTCCCACCTTCTTCCTCTCGTTTTCTCTTGGTGCTGCTTTCTGCTTATTTATTTTCTTCTCATTATATTCCATGTGTGTCTCTGTATGCGTGTGTGCTCCATTGCGTCCAACTCCTTGTGACCCCACAGACTGTAGCCTGCCAGGCTCCTTTTTCCATGCGACTCTCCAGGCCAGAATACTGGAGTGTGCTGCCATTTCTTTCTCCAGGGGATCTTCCCAACCCAGGAATTGAATCCTAGTCTCCTGTGTCTCCTGCATTGGCAGGCAGATTCTTTACCACCGAGCCACATGGGAAGTCTACATGTATGTCTGTAAAATACCTTAAGAACATGGCTGAGTACACATCATAGAAACCTCAAGTTAAAATAAAATGTATTTTTGAAACAAAGTAAGTACCTTTAGAATTTGGGTGGAGTTTTTTTTCTCCTATGATGATGAATTCTTGACTTCATATTATTAAGGAAGCTTGTCAAAACATGATATTTTGGACACTGCTTTTTTTTTTAAGGAATTACTGGAGACATGAACTAAAGCATTTTGCTTCGGGTAATCCTTGAAAAGCATCCCATGTGTTTGACAAGTTCAGTCTACGGGCACTTCCCTAAAGAACGTGGCGACTCTTTAGTGACTTTATTTGCTGTCGCCATGGCATTCCATAAGAAATAACAAGTCTCTTTATTCCTTCCAGACACCATCATAAGAACCAATTCCTTGTGCTCACTGTACGTCCGCATACCATCACTCATGCCTACAAGCAGCAGTGGGATGAATAAAGTGCATTCCTAAGTGCAAACAGGACTTCGAGATTGGAATTTCTTTCACCCTTATTGGAAAGTGACCCCAAATGTGCATACCAGTTACACACAGCTGTCTGTCACACAGGCACATACATTCTGATGCAGCACAGATGCTTTGTTTGTTGTGGAGAAGAAACCCCCACTGATCAAAACCTTGCATGAATTAGTATCTAATCTGGCCATTCGTATCTAATCCTGGAACCAAACCACAGGAAACAGTCACTAGACAACACTAACAACAGAGATGAGTCTTGGCAGGATGAGCAAAAGGAAGACCCAAATTCCATTTATCTAGAGATAAAACATCCACAATAGAAATCCAACAAAGGATATCATACCAGGTTATGAGAAGCTAACGTTCTTGGTAGAACTGTGATGCATTCCAACGAGAATCCCACAATTTAAAATCTGTGATCTAGTCTAGAAGAAGGAAATGAAACCCTGAAAGTGCATTGGCTGGTCATTACGAACCACAGAACTGAGGAGGAAAAGAATCCGTGGCTTTACAGCTCTTGAGAGAAGGAAGCTGGGCTCAGCTTAGATCCCATCTGCCCTAGACCAAGCGGAGGGGGAAGACGTAGGAGGAGGTGGTATTTCCTGAATGGACAGCAGGCCATGACCACAACCCCGAACGGGAAAACTGCAGGAGACTATGCATTGGGTGGGTGGGGGTGGGGAGAGGATATGGTTTCCTAATTTGAGATTTAAAGAGTTAAAAGAGCTTCCTGAATAACACCACCCCTTCACAGTTACTGAATGATCACAGGATGATACAGTATGCTAACGTAAAATTAGTCCTGAGTGCAGTGTGGTAAGTTGCTTCAGTCATATCTGACTCTCTGCGACTCCATGGACTGTAGCCTGCCAGGCTCCTCTGCCCATGGGATCCTCCAGGCAAGAATACTGGAGAATACTGGTTGCCATTTCCTCCTCCAGGGGATCTTCTCAATCCAGGGATCGGACCCTGTGTCTCTTATGTCTCCTGCATTGGCAGGTGGGTTCTTTACTGTTAGCACCACTGGGGAAGCCCAGCCCTAAAAGTCTTATTTAAATTTTTTAAATTTGATGTGGATCATTTAAAAAGTCTTTACTGAAAGAATCTGTTACAATATATTGCTTCTGTTTTATGTTTTGGTTTTATGGGCCCTGAGGATTGTGAGATCTCAGCTCCCAAGCCAGGCTTGAAATCTGCACCCCTTTCATTGCAAGATGTAGTCAAAACTACTGGACCAGCAGGGAAGTCCCCTGCCTTGTTCAAGTGATCCAAGAAACAGGGATCAGGCATTCCTTAGAGGAAATGTAACATTATTGTCCTTATCACTTTGTGTAAATGAAATCCTAATGTACAAAGGACAGCAAAAAGCCAAATTAAAGAAATAAAGGGAGAACTGGCATTGGACAGGAGGGAGAAGAAGAATCAGTCACAGTGAATGACACTATTTCTCCATGGACGGTCCCTGGGGGCATTCCATGGCCTCCTCTTTTCTGCTTTTAGTACTGCCATGCCTTGACGGCAGTTAGAAAGTGATACTGGGAATGTTTTTCTGTGGAGAGTCTCTCCTGAACCTTTTTGAAGGAGACTCATTACTCAAACACAATTCAAAGATGCTTGCTCCTTGGAAGGAAAGCTAAGACAAACCTAATCAACGTGTTAAAAAGCAGAGACATCCCTTTGCCGACAAAGTTCCATCTAGTCAAAGTTATGGTTTTTCCAGTAGTCACATACAGATGTCAGAATTGGACCATAAAGAAGGCTGAGCACTGAAGAACTGATGCTTCTGAACTGTGGTGCTGGAGAAGACTCTTGAGAGTTCCTTGGACTGCAAGGAGATCAAACCAGTCAATCCTAAAGGAAATCAACCTTGAATATTCACTGGAAGGACCGATTCTGAAGCTAAAGCTCCAATGTTTTTGCCACCTGATGAGAAGAGCTGACTCACTAGAAAAGTGACTCACATCTTTTCCTGATGCTGGAAAAGACTGAAGACAGAAGGAAAAGGGGGTGACAGAAGGTTAGATGGCTAGACAGCATTACTGACTCAATGGACGTCAGTTTGAGCAAACTCCATGAAACAGGGAAGGATAGGGAAGCCTAGTGTGCTGCAGTCTATGGGGTGGCAAAGAGTCAGAACGACTTAGCAACTGAACAGCAACAGTAACGCTCAATCACAATCACTGCTGTAATGTCCCCACGGGGTTAAGCACATCCAGTTCCTAAGCCAGGGGTACAGCCTGAAGAGGCTGAGGCTGGGTGTAGAGGAGCATCTGGGGTTGGGGTGGGGGAAGCTGGGCAAGGCACTCCCACCCCAACTCGAAGTGCCAGTGTTGCCCAGAGCTCTACTGTTAATGGTCTTCCCACTCATTCACTGGCCATCTGTATCATTTCATTCACTCCTCTGTGTGACTCACTGTAAATGGTACCGGCTCGCACAGTGCCTACCAGCTCTTCCAAAGGTCAAACAACGTATTCAAATGCAATAGTAGATTGCCACTTTCATATTCCAGGCATCTCAAATTCAATAGGTTTACATTAGACTTAGTCTCCCCACCCCCAGCACACTTTTCTTCTTATACTGTAATCTACAAATGTGGATGCCATTATCAGTTACCCTCTCTTCCCCTCCCTATATCCCTGCCCACACATGCAGTTAATCATGTCTGCTCATGTTCAGGGTAGTTCTTTAAAATCCATCCTCTCCCCTCTGTCCCACTGGCCACCGTCTTGGTTCTGGTCCTCAGCAACTCTTGCCAATTAGCATCCCTGTTTCAATTATTATTTAGTAGAAGTACCTTTTAAAAACACAAATGGTCAACCAGCTCCCCAAAGCAAAACCCCTCAGAAGGGCCCATCACCTACTGTGATTTCTCATCTCCCTGGTGTATACACCCCGCCTGATCTCTGGGGTTTCAGACAGAGTAGATCTTAGAGTTAGGTAACACTATCTGGCACCAGTGACCTTTCGATAGGAACATTGTCCTAATCAGCTGAGCCCTTAAAAGCAGAGAGTTTTCTCCAGTTGGCAGCAGAAGGTGGGGGAATGTAGAGGAATCTAAGGTGGGAGAGGTTCTCTGTTGCTGGGACAGACGAAGCCTCATGGACTGACAGCAAACTCAGCAGCCCTGAGTCGTCCCTGGCTGACAGGCAGCAAGAGGGTCCTCGGTCCTACAACCAGAAGGAAATGCATTCCACCAAGAGCATCAGAAAGCACGGAGCTGCGTCTTCCCCTAGACCCGCCTCTAGGTGAAGATGTAATCGGTGAAGTACATGGCTTCTCCTCTATAAGATGCTGAACAATCTGGCCAAAAAATGTGAGATGAGATGTGTTACATCTCCAAGTTTATGGTAATGTGTTGTACAGCTAGAAAACCAATTTCCTGGATGGCTCAGCAGTAAAGAATCGCCTCCAGTACAGGAGACACAGGGGAAGCAGGTTCAATCCCTGGGTCAGGAAGGTCCCTTGGAGGAGGAAATGGCAACCCACTCCAGTACTCTTGCCTGGAGAATCCCATGGACAGAGGAGCCTGGTGGGCTACAGTCCACAGGGTCGCAAAGAGTCAGACAAGACTGAGCATCCACACGCACAGAAAACCAGTATGTGCAAATACCCAACCTTGTTAGCGAGTCAAGCCCATCCTTCCTGGCGGGCCCTTGGCCTTCCCTTTCCACGCTCAGCTGCTCCTGATGCTTCAAATTCTCCCTGTGTGCTTTTCTCATCTCCTCATCTGCCAAAATTCTAAAGAGAACTGTGTAAATATCCTGAGTACAATAAGAATTATTCTGGAAATGTAAAAATAAGTAAATAAAATAAGTGAATGCTACTTGACTTAAATATCACTGCAGGGAAAGTCAGCCAACACATTCTAATAATAAATATCTGCCAAAAATATGATCGGACATGTGCATACCATTTTTAACAGCATGAACCACTGCGGAGGAATCTTTTTTGTTCGTGGGGAGGTATTTACAGTCAGCTAAAGATTTGGAGTCATGCTTTTTATACAGCAGCCCTATTTCAAAACCTAGATTCTAAAAAAGAAAGAAGAATCTAAGAAGCGTGCTTCAAACAGCCACTCCCAATTTCTTCAGGCAAGAGAGAAAGTTCCCTACAAAAGCAGAGAATCTGTCTCAGCATGACATGGAAGTGAGTAGATTTCCAATTCTTTCCTTTTTCTGGTTGCTCCTATTG
The DNA here is from genome assembly GCA_006408695.1 of Aepyceros melampus. Lineage (NCBI taxonomy): Eukaryota > Metazoa > Chordata > Mammalia > Artiodactyla > Bovidae > Aepyceros > Aepyceros melampus. The sequence goes on from SJXQ01005764.1 coordinate 273,579, forward strand.
TCCCTGGTTATTTGCATTAAAACCCAGCACATCACAAAACTCCTCAAGGAGAGTAGGCTCACAAAGACTCTCCTACTCTCTACTTGCTACAGAAGGACAAATACAGATGACCTGCATTTTGTTGCTGTTGTTCTTGTTTAGTTGCTAAGTCATGTCTGTTTTTGACCCCATGGATTGTAGCCCGCCAGGCTCCTCCATCCATGGGATTTCCCAGGCAAGAATACTGGAGTGGGTTGCCATTTCCTTCTCCAGATCTTCCCGATCCAGCAACCGAACCTGGACTCCTACAATGCGGGCAGATTCTTTAATCATCTGAGCCACCAGGGAAACCTCCATTTTTAAGACATTCAAAACAGTGTGGTCTCAAATGCTCCGTGGTAAAGAGCTGAATGGGACAGAAATCCAAAACAGAGGGCATATCTGTTTGCCCTTCCCTTATATAATGTATATGTATGGGGTTTCCCTGGTGGCTCAGATGGTATAGAATCTGCCTGCAATGCAGAAGACTCCAGTTTGATCCCCAGGTTGGGAAGATCCCCTGGAGAAGGGAATGGTAACCCACTCTAGTAGTCTTGCCTGGAGAATCCCATGGACAGAGGAGTCTGGTGGGCTACAGTCCATAGAGTCACAAAGAGTTGGACACAACTGAGCGACTAACACACATACAAACACACACACAAACACACACACCATATTATGTACAGCTGGTTCATTCTGCTGTACAGCAGAAACTAACACAACATTGTAAAGCAACTAAACTCTGATCTAAAAAAAAATAGTAAAGAAACCTCTTCAAATAACACTACTCAGTTACCAAGGAAGAAACTGGAAACTATATTGAATTAAGGCTAAGTGGAACAAGGGACTTCTGAAGGGATCAAGTGTGAAAGAATAGTGGGTGACTTAGTCGGACACCTTCTCTAATAGATTTTCCTACACACTTTGAGGAGTTCATCACCAACGCCAAGGACCACTGCCTCCTCACTCACCATAAAGTGGGAATGGGCTCCGAGAGGAGGCTAGTGCTGAAAGCCAGATACGGAGTGTGTTTAATTATCTTCAGCACATATTCAGGCTTGTTAAACACCTACTGATTACTGGCATGACTGCAACAGACCCTTAGCCACATCTTCTGTCTGATCTCAGCAGGTTCAAGCCGGGCGGCCTGAGAAAAGCAAATTTCCTGTTTGAGGCCAGTGTCTCAGTCCTCACAAGTGGGTGCTGAGTGCAGTTACTTCCTGTTCATATTTAATAAAATCATTCAGCATTTCCCCAACTGCCAGATAAATGATTAGCTCATATGGAAACAGTGATAATCTTCTTTCCAGGTTGGGGGGAAAAAGCCTAGAAAGGGAGAGTCAAGATGAAAGTCACTTTCTCAGATTTAAGAAATACTTTCCAGTGTGTAATATCTTATTAGGTGATAAGCTGTGCTGTGCATGCACGCTCAGTCATGTCCGACTCTTTGTGACCCCATGGACTGAAGTCTGCCTGGCTCCTCTGTCCATGGGATTCTCCAGGCAAGAATACTGGAGTGGGTTGCCATTCCCTTCTACAGGGGATCTCCCTGACCCAGGGATAGAACTTGTGCCTTCTACGTTGGCAGGCGAATTCTTAATCACTGAGCTACCAGGGAAGTAACAGCTGGCTATCTCCGTTTAAATTACAAGGGTTTTCAAACTGCTGCTGCAGCTGCTAAGTCGCTTCAGTCGTGTCTGACTCTGTGCGACTCCATAGACGGCAACCCACCAGGCTCCTCCGTCATCCCTTGGATTCTCCAGGCAAGAACACTGGAGTGGGTTGCCGTTTCCTTCTCCAGTGCATGAAAGTGAAAAGTGAAAGTGAAGTCGCTCGGTCGTGTCCAACTCTTAGTGATCCCATGGACTGCAGCCTACCAGCTCCTCCGTCCATGGGATTTTCCAGGCAAGAGTACTGGAGTGGGGTGCCATTGCCTTCTCTGAGTTTTCAAACTACGATCCTCATATTCAGCTCTCTTCCTGTGCCAACTGGACGCTGGACTGTAAGGTGCACTGGCAGTCAAATCCTGACACTAACTGCTGCCTGACTGTGTGTACTTCCCTCTAAGAACAGATCAGTTGGTATGTGGACAGACACCACGAAATTGTGTGCAAGCTGGTTTTCTGTGACTATTTTACTGTGTCCCTAAGATAAGGACTCTAATATCACTGTCCTCCAGGCTCCCAGAACCTACCTCTGCACTTTGTTGGAATGTGAGTGCAGGACTGAACTAGCGTTTACACTGTCCTCCGACCCTAAGAACCTGCTATTCTATAAGACTTGAGCTCTGTGGTCCAAGAAGGGACAAGGTCAAAGACACCTGCCTCTGACATTGAAGGTAACAACAACAAAAAAAGTGGTATCACATTCAAGAGATGATCCACCATGTAGACATTTTCCCATGTTATGAACTTTGAAAAAGACTTTTCTCATTTTGTGCTTGAGGCCAGTAGCATTCTCCCTAAACTTCCCGCAGAGCCAAGGCTATGGCCGGAAAAAGAAAGGCATCAATTTAAATGCTAACGAAAAGGAGACGAGCTATAATCTTGAAAATTATAACCTGTCTTTCATGGAGGAAATGCTATAATTATGAAATGAACTGGCAATTGATCAGGAAAATTGGGGGAAGAGATCACTGTACTGTGGAAAGTGTTTCTCTCCAGAAAGCATGGTGAGGGTCCCAGATCAGACTTGCCTTTCCACTCTGAGTAGGACATGCAACAACTGTACAACTGGCTCCCAGTCATTCTTTGTTCCAGCAAGGAGCGGAGATCAGCTGGAGCTCTGGTCCCTTCCCCACTTTGAAGAGCTTCTGCAAGACACTTCCCCAGCTGTTTTCCCCTTCTTACTCAAAATTTAAAAGTGCTGCTTCCAAGTTCTAATCTTCACAGAATATCTTTTTTTTTTTTTCAGTTGAAGTACAATTGATTTATAAAGTTGTATTAGCTTCTCATGTAACACAAACTGAAAAAAAATTTTTTTTCAGATTATCTTCCATTATAGGTTATTACAGGATACTGAATATAGTGCCCTGTCTATACAGTAGGTGCTTTTGTTTACCTGCTTTATATGTAGTAGTAGTAGTTACTGTTTTTGTTCTAGTTGCTAAGTTGTGTCCAACTCTGCAACTCCATGGACTGTAGCAGCCCACTAGGTTCTTCTATCCATGGGATTCTCCAGGCAAGAACACTAGAATGGGTTGCCATTTCCTTCTCCAGGGGATCTTCCAAACCCAGGAATCAAACCTGCCTCTCTTGCGTTTCCTATATTGCCAGGCGGACTCTTTACCATCATGCCACATGGGAAGCCCATATATAGTAATGGGTATACTTTAATCCCAAACTCTTAATTCATCCCCCCTCTTTTTCCCTTTAGTGACCACAAGTTTTCTATGTCTGTCATTTTCTTTCTACTTTGTAAATAAGTTCATTTCTATCCTTTTTAAGATTCCTCATGTAAGTGATACCATGTTTGTATTTCTCTGTCTGACTTACTTCACTTAGTATGATAATATCCATGTCCATCCATGTTGCTGCAAATGGCATTATATCATTCCTTTTTATGGCTGAGTAATATTCCATGGTATATACATACCACAACTTCTTTATCCATTCCTTTGTCAATAGCCATTTAGATTGTTTCCATGCCTTGGCTACTGTGAATAGTGCTGCTCTGAACATAGGGGTGCAGGTATCTTTCAGGGCATCTTATTCATGATAGTATAGCTAGAAGCAAGGCCTTGGTGGTCCTTTTGAGAAATTAGGTTTAAGAAGTCTTGAGAAGATGACATCCTTTCCATCAACTCAACCTGTCTCTTAGATGAGGATGAGATGGTTGGATGGCATCACTGACTCAATGGACATGAGTTAGAGCAAACTCTGGGACACAGTGAAGGACAGGGAAGCCTGGCATGCTGTAGTCCATGGGTTCAAAAAGAGTCGGACATGACTGAGCAACTGAACAACAACAAAGAGAGTTCTGGAGCAGAGGGCCGGAGATCTGGGCCCTAGCCCTTCATGCTCCTTTCCAGGCTGTGTATCCTCAGACATAACATTAATACTCTGGGCCTATTTCCTCTTTGGTGAAATGGGACAGGAGACAAAGTTATCTTCAATGATCCTTCCAGATCTAAAACTGTGTGACTCCTGAGGAAGAGAACACCCTGTCTAAGCTTGAAGTCTTTGCCTCATTTGGTTTTCAGTGCCTGGAACGTTGCAGGCCCTCAAGAAATGCTTTATATCAATGTCTTCCTTGTCATCTTTTGCATACTGTGTGATGTCAGTTCTAGGGACTGGAATGGTTGTAAACAAGAAAAAAGAAGGCTCATTAAGACAAATCATAATTAAGACTCAAATGATGCATCCTCTTGTTAAAAACTGTTTCAGTACCTGCCATGTACAAATCAATCAATGTTTTCTACAAAATACAGAGATGTGAATGAGATGCCTAGTGGAGACAACATCTCAAGAGATGTTTGGAAGCTGTAATCAAGGGCCTCCTCTGGGAAGGAGGCTAAGGAAGCTCAACTAGTGGCAGAGACTCCTGTCCTGGGACCCTGAATCAGCTTGGAGCTGTGTGACTGAGAGGCTGTGGTCCCTGTTACTTTTTGAAATGAAAACTAGGAGAAAAGTTTTTAACACTTTTAGTAAAAGAGTTTGTTTCTCTTAAGCCTTCAAGAAGTCAAATCTGAACACCTTGGGAAGACTGCATGCTGATTATGTCAGGTAAATAAGAAGGTGCCTGTTAACAATCCTCGTGTGCCACTGTTCCTATGGTTGCTCAAAGAATCACTGCACAAGAACTGGGTTTATTAAAGCCCTTCTGTGGTCAGGAGTCCACTGGTCTTCAGGCTGGAAGGCTCAGCTGCAAGATTGGGCCACTTGGTCACAGCATGTAACAGATGTTTTGATGTAGTAAAACATAAAGTTGAACAGAAACCCATTGAGAGGTTAAATCCAAATTTACACAATTATACAGAATCAAAACCTCTGAATTATGTAGTAGTTGAGTGAATGATACTCGTACTGGTTTGAAAAAATTCTTATTTTTTATTTTTTACAACTACAACTTCCATGAAAGCAACAGGTGTTCAATTCAAACTTCTGCGTAATAGCAATTCTATTTGTTGTCCAATCAAGAACTTCTAAGAGCTTCCCTGGTGGCTCAGACGGTAACGAAATCTACCTGCAATGTAGGAGACATGGGTTTGATTCCTGGGTTGTGAAGATGCTTGGGAGAAGGGAATAGCGATCCACTTTAGTATTCTTGTCTGGAGAATACCACAGACAGAGGGGCCTGGTGGAGGAGCTACAGTCCATGGGGTTGCAAAGAGTCAGACACTACTGAGCAACTAACACACACTTTTTCAAGAACTTCTAAAGGGACTATAAGGCATTTTAATCATGTAACCTAGAGAAGATGGAAAATTCAGACAGTGATTTGTTTTTCCAACTAAACCCCTGTGAGTAGAATACATGAAACAGAAGCATGATATGGAAAGTTAATTGGGTCACAAGCAAGACAGGGTATTTGGAAATTTTTTAAATAGTCCCTTCCTAACAGAAGGTGATGAAAGCATATTTAGAGGGCAAAATATTCCTTTATCTTCTCTGGTTCCTTGGAAGCATCTCTGAATGGTAGCAAGACGTGCAAGTTGGAGTAAACGTTCTGGATTTCGGAAGGATCTGAGTAGTACTTAGTCATGGAGTCCATCAACCTGCAGGCCTCTGGGCATGGCCAAACTTGGGGGGATGTCTGAGCTGCAGGCTTTTAAGTTTTTACTGCTACACTTAAGTACCTTCTGTATTTGCCCAAATCTGATGGAAAGATCTCTCCAGAGAGGCTAGAGTTCTTTCATCTACGGGCATCGTCCCCTGGATTCCAGCCCCACATGGGATTACCTGGGGCTCACAAGCACTTGGTCTTGCTCACGACTAAACCAGCAACACAGCGGGACCTTGTGAAAAACAAAGTCTGCCTTTAAGGTCTACCTTCTGCCACTTTGGAGGTAAAGCTTGGGACTCCACCACCCGTTGGGTTTCTTATGGAGAACCAATCAAACTACACCTGAAAATGACTTAAAATATGGATGAAATATGGATCAAAGTTCAAACCATGTCTATTTTATTTTCCTAAAACCAAATCAGACTAGATGAAAATGGTGTCAAATAAGAGGAAACGTTTCTAACTGGATGGTCATCAGAAAATATACTGTACGCTAATCAGACCCGGAAACAATGAGAGTGAAATTAAAATAAAATAAACATGTTAAGCACCACTTTCTCTATTGTTGTGACTGGTACTTCTGTTTATTTTCTCTTTTAAAATTCATGTTCAAGAACTAAATAGCAATGATGATGGTGACAAACTGGCCATAGGAAGTAGCTTGCATTCTCTAAAGGTCCAATAAAAATGACAGCAAGGGAATGGCAGTATTGGTGATTTTGTTGGCAAATGTGCCAATCCTGTGGCCTGCAAACATTGCCCAAACATGTGTATCAAACTGCTGATCATCAAATTTTTTTTCTTATATTTTATGTGTAATTAGTTCTTTTTATATTTTAGATAGTCATGATGAAGAGTTCGAAAAAAATGATTGAGGAAATACATCTCTCAAATGGAAAAACACCCAATGTTACAATGATCTACGGTTACTGTTGGCGGGAAATTTGAAAAATCCAGCACAATTGGAAAGGGCTTCCCAACAAAACAGTGGGGGCGGGATCTGTACACTTCATGAAGTCACTGTTTTCGGAGAGCAAAGGCTTCTTGTATCTTGATTTTCAGGGTCACTGGCTTTCCTCTGCTGCAGCACTGCTGGGCAAGGGGAAAAGCTACCTTCTACCATCAAAAGAAGAATCAGGTACAGGTAAGGTGTGTGTGTGTGCTGGCAGGGGGTCCTTTGCTGGCAACTATAAATTCTCATGACACAGTCGTGGCAAACTAAGCCTTGTTGATTTTGACGGTGAAACATTAAAGGCATTAAATAAGCCAGGGAGGAAAAACAGCTAGGCACAGAGATTTCATTAAAACAAAATGCCTTGTTTGAGGTCTTATTCAATGCAAAAAAAAAGGGGGGGAGGGGGTATTCCTCTTACTGGCTCCTGCATTCTATTCTTAATTCCTTGCTCGAACTGGGGACATGGGTTGGGAGTGGTAATTCTGCTTCTCCAGAGTTTTGTGCTTCTCTCTCCATGAGTCTTAGAACAGGAAAAGGCACTGGAAGCATCAGAGCTACTAGTGTCCACAGATGTACCTATGGTTTCTGCTCGAATTCTCCCTGTGTGAAACACTATCCACTTTCTTCCAGACTGTTCTTTAGAAAACTTTGATAGTCTTGACTAGAGGATTGCCGGGGAACTCTATTCACTCCATTATATAAATACAATTCAGTAGACTCATCCTCAAGTTAAAGAAAAAAGCTCTTGAATTAAATTTTTCCAGAAGGTGGATCCACACTGGAAAAATGCAACGTTGCTAAAGGTTACTAAAGTGCTTTAAGCTTCATAGTAAAGCCCAGGTAAGAGGATATTACTGGATCTTCTCATTTCCAGAATAAACATCTGAATCAGTAATTGAATACTTTGGGCTAAGAAATTAGGCAAAATCAGAAGCAGCAGGCAAACTGCAACAAATGGATGTGTGTGTAGCAAACCTCAGAACATATATTTTACTCCCTACCCATTTTTCCTATTCAACCAGTCGGTGACAAACAAGCCCATTTCACTAAGCAACCCACTAATAATTGTCAGGTTACAGGATGACAAAAAATCTCTAATAAGATAAATGAAATCATTTTCGATCTAAGAGTTTATTAAAATTTTTTCTCTATGTCCCTGTAATCTGTAGTGATTTGGTAATGCAACCCCACCCCCACCCTAAATGATGTTATCAATGGGAAATGGATTTGAACCTTCTGTTCCAAGAAAAGCACTGGGGCGTGAGTGTACTGTGCAGACAAGCAACGAGGCAGGGGTTATAGGCAGAGAACACGGGGCATCAGGTGGGCTTGGTGCTGGCTGTGTCTGAAATGAACAACCACACACAGAGGTGCAGACTCTCAGCAGCCCTGGCAGAGCAGGGGGCCAGTGGAGTCATGCGGTGGGCGGGGTTTACGCAGAGGGATGTGCGAGGGACCCAGGGCAGCAGCTGGAGGCAGAGGAACAGCTCTTTAAACGAAAATATTAAATCTAAAACGGGAATCTCCCCCAGCTCAGCGCGGGCAGAAGGTGCGGCGGGTGGTGGGTGGTGGACCGGGCGGACTTGCAGCTCCCGCCTGAGTTCTCACCCAGCCTGTGTTCTCGCGATACTCAGCAACCACCGTGTGTTGTCTCTACGGCTCTCAACAGCCCACGCTGCTCTCAGCTGTTAACTGGGTCTGGCCACACATCTCTGATAAAAGTCATTCACCTGCCCTTTCTCTCGAAGGAATTTTTTGGTTGTTTTCTTTACAGAGAGAGCACAGAGGAGCATACGCTTTTACACTCGAGCTGCAAATGTGAATTTTAAAACTCGTTTACACTCGAGCTACAGACCCTATTCATTGTCCAAGCAGGAAAAGGACACTCACCCTTACCCTACCACTCCTGTGTACAGAAAGCTATAAGGTTCCTCCAATTAACAACCCCGCCATAAGGAATGCAAATAGAAAAAGTAAAATTCATTTCAATGACAGCTCACAGCCAGGATATTAAAGAAAACCTGATCTTTTAAAGGCCTCCAAAATGTTTTTCCTATCGTGGAAAGTATTAGATATTTTGTCTTTTTTTTTTTTTTTTTTAAGATCACATTTTTCTCTAGATTGTAACATTTTGGGGACAAGTATTTTCGGTAATTTGATCCCCTGTGAGAGAGACTGGAAATAATTTTGTATTCAGAAACTGGGTCTGAGTAATTTTCCAGGGATCTGGAAAATACAAAGAGGCATCTTGCATGCTTTAGACCAATATGCCCCAGCTCTCAATATCTGGGACAAAAAAAATATTTTAAATATACACTTACCTCTACATCACAGGTATATTCTGATCCATCCAGAAGTATCACTTTGCACTGCATGCTTTTAGGCTTTTTGACAATCTTCAATGGAGATCGAGATAGTTTGCTGCTAGATGATTTCTGAGAAAGTTTATCGTCTTCAAGCTGCTGATATTCGAGCTGCTTGGCAGGTCGGCAGCAAACTCCTGGTCCTTGTCAGTGACCTGTGGAGAGCAAACAATGGACAGTTTTCATTGCAAGACAGGAAATAAATATTGCATTGCTCAGGCAATCAAAGGACACCGTAGAAACGGGATTTTCTATTTCCTACAGGATGAGGGATATCTGAATTAGGACATAAGGAATGGATACACATACACAAAAATAATACTAAAAGGTACACCTAAATAATTTCTGCCACCTGAACATACCCATAGGGACTTCTTTCAGTTTGACTTAAGTATTAATACAAGAAGTGCTGAGTTCTTAGTGAATGCCATCAAGTTTCGCCCAAGCAAAGGAGGGTACAAATGACTTTTAAAGGTTTTTTTTTTTTTTATGGCCCATTTTTAAAGTCTTTATTGAATTTGCTACAATCCTGCTTCTATTTTATGTTTTGGTTCTTTGGCTCTGAGGCATGTGGGATCTTGGCACCCTAACCAGGGGTCAAACCTGCACCCCCTTCATTGGAAGGCGACGTCTTAACCACTGGACTGGCGGGGAAGTTCGGGCTCCTGACTTTTTAAAAAGGCATTGGCTCTCACAGACATAGTGAGCAGATGTATAGTTATCAGAAGGGAAAGGGTGAGGGGACAGATTAGGAATTTGAGATTAACAGATACACGCTTCCCAGGTGGCACCAGTGGTAAAGAACCTGCCTGCCAATGCAGGAGACATAAGAGACGCGGGTTCAATCCCTGGGTCAGGAAGATATCCTGGAGGCAGGGTATGGCAACCCACTCCAGTATTCTTGCCTGGAGAGTCCCCATGGACAGAGAAGCCTGGGGGCCTACAGCCCATAGGGTCGTAAAGAGTCAGACACAACTGAAGCAACTTAACATACACTACGATATATATATTAAACTAGATAAGCAACAAGGACCATACGGCACAGGAACCTATCTTCAATACCCTGTAATAACCTATAATGGAAAAGAATCTGAAAAAAAAATGTGTGTATAACTGTATCACACTGCTGTATACCTGAAACTAATAAACATTGTAAACCAACTATACTTCAATTAGAAAAAAAAAAAAAGGACAGTATAAGCCTTAAAAGTAATTAAATCATCTAAGACTAAATCTAATGTATTCTGCTTCTTTCATTCACTGGGTCGAGCTGTTTGGCAGGTCCTTTACTCCATGACCCATACTGTTCCATAAACATACCAGGTATCTTATAAACTGTAAAGCCTACAGAGTTTCAAGTATTAATCTTCCCAGTAACTTCACAACTGTTAAAATACTTGATTTAGCTCTAACTCAATTCAATGACGCTAGCAGTACTGAAATTAATTAAAAATAATCCTTTAAGTCTGATTTCCACCCCTTCATTGTAATGATCCAGTATAAGAAAATATCAAATCTGTTCAAAGGCTTTAATCTGCTTTCAAAGCCTAACAGCCCAGTCCAAGCTAGACTCAGAACTTTAAGAGGGAGCGATCCTACAGAACAGTAACATTCTCCCTTGAGTCAGTCCCCTTGGAATCTCCCTGTGCTCTGCTCTCCAACGACTTTTTCTATCTCTCTTCTATCTATTAGATCACCACCAATGCATATTCAACCCATGGGCCCAACCACTGCTTCTACTGGTCTGCAAATACACTCTCAAAAGTCCAAAGAAAGATATGTTCTTAGAAAATTCTCTTTTCTGACCTTTCCATTTTGTAAATGAGCAAGCTGACGTCCATAGGACTTGAAAAGAGTCCTGGAAACACTGAGATAATCACAGAAGAAAAGTGGTTTAGAGTCACGCTTCTCTTTAGTTTCCAATGTCTGAGTATAGAAACTCAATCCATTTATTAACGATGTATGTCTAATTATATTTGGGTGTAGAAACTCTTCTCCCACTTTCATGTTTATTTCATTTCAGAGTGAAGAGGACAGAAAAATCCAGCCTAATAATTTAAAATTGCTGAAGACCTGCAAACAAACAAAACCCTACCACCATTATGTCTACACAAAAAGAAAAGGTAAGGGAAACCAGGATGACAACACCTGCTCCTTAGATTCTACCTGCAAAAGTTAAAGGGTAACCCACAGCTCCCTTCCCAAAATGTCTGAGATCAGACAGAGCATGAGAATAAACGTTATTCTTTTCCTTTTGAGCCCCTACTGCACCACATGCAAGATCTTAGTTCCCTGACCAAGAATTGAACCCAGGCCCCCTGCATTTCAAAGTGCAGAGTCAGCCACTGAACTGCAAGGGAAGTTCCAACATGACTCTTTATAGAGTTTAAAAGCAGAACTTAAGTACCATGAGAAAAGAAAGAAAATAATCAGGCTTGTCAACACATAATTTAATGTTATGTGTTGTATTTTTAAAAAGGCATGGGGACTTCATGTCTCCTTTTGATATCCCCTAGAATTTCTGGCTTGACACAGACACTTTCAACCTGTAAAAGGTCAACCATATGTAGAGATTCCCAGATTCCCTTAACCCATGAGTCAAGCATCCCAAAACATACGGATCCCAGGTTTGAAGTTTGAAGACAAAAAAATTTAAATATGGATTCATTCAAGGCCCAGATATAAATCATGCTTTATATTTTGTAGGAAAAAATTTTAAAGGAATAACATTATCCATGACAACTTAAACACATTTAGGTAACAAAGTTGAATATGTCCATGGGAGAGAGAAAGAGAGCAGCTTGAACACCTACTAGGGACAGCCGGTAACCTTAAGGTCAGAGTAGCCCCCGGGGAAATGTTAGAATAGTTCTGAATCAGTGTGTACATGCTTAGCCGCTGAGTCATGTCCGACTCTTTGCGACCCCATGGACTACAGCTCAACAGGCTCCTCTGTCTATGGGGATTCATTCTCCAGGGAAGAATACTAGAGTGGGTTGCCATGCCCTTCTCCAGAGGATCTCTGGACCCAGGGACCAAACCCAGGTCTCCTGCATTGCAGGCGAATTCTTCACTGTCTGAGCCACCAGAGGCTTAAATAAACAACTAGGAGCATAATTAGAGCTGCCAGTTCAGTGTCTAGCCTCCCTGTAAACTTAGATAAAACCGTGGACCCGCAGTCCAGATTTCAGGTGAGCTGAAGTGCTTTCATCAAAGGCAGGCGTTACCAAGCAAGGCTATGGAATGTCATTCACTGAAAGTCTTAAAACAGCTTAAGTGTCCATCTGCCCGGGAACAGAAGAGGACAAGCAGATGATTCCCTCCCCTCCCCTGCACCCTCCTCGTTCCTGCTAGTGCTAAGAGACCCAGGTCAGAGCAAAGCCTGGAAAAGCTCAGCAGACATTCATTCATGGTTCTGAGCTAGAATGGCAGAGGTATGGGGGCGATGCGGGCTCACCTCCTTCCTCACAGGCGTGCTGTGCGCTGCGGCCTCCTCGAACTGCTCCGGCGCCTGGGGCTGCTCCTCGGCGGCCGGCTCGGGGCCCAGCTGCGCCCCCGGCTGCGCCCCCTGGCCCCCCGCCGCCTCCTGGGGTTCAGCCTCCTGCTCTGGCTTGGATTCCGAGTCTGATCCCGATTCGGTGGTCATGGTCGATTGTTCTGCAGGCAGAGAAAGAGACAGTCCTATCACTCCAGGAACCAGCATCCAGAAGAGGGAGAAAGGCTAAGAACCCAACACAGACCCAGCACCTTGTCAAGTTTACCACTGGCAAGGGTGCCCGTCGGCGCAAAATGAACATTTAACTAGTAGTCAAGTTGATTTGGGGCCATCACAGGTTTCCCTATTAGATTTTCACCACAGATGACAGGGAAATGACACTACCATCCTAATAATTACCTACCTTAGATATGTTTAATTTCAGAAACATGAATTTGCAGTATCAGCTGAAGATACATTTTAGTCTCTGGGAAGGATGATCTAATGGAAGCAGGTACAATTTCTCACTCTTCGCCTCCTCCCCAGGGACCCTGCTCTGCCCCTCCACAGCCCTGAATCCATCCATTCTTCCTGGAACAAACGTCTTTCCTCTGTGATGTCCCATAACTGTTATGCCCTTCTGAATGAGCGACCACAGTACAACAGCAGCTTCGTAGTATTGCCGGGCCTGTCCCACACTGGGCCACGCCAGCCCTGGCCTGGCTGGAGGGAAGCCAGCAGCGTCCCCTCTCCTGCTCATCACAAGTTCACTCTCAAAGGTTTCTTCTCAGCTCTCAAAGGTTTCTTCTCAGCTCCCCCTCATTTCCCTTGAGTGTTGAAGGAGAAGTCTGTCTCATATTGCCTCAGAGACTCAAACAACAGATCTTGATACAGAATAATCTGCCCTTACATCCTAAAAAAGACGCTCTAAAATATAACCGCCATGTTCTTATAACTTGCTTTTCAAGACACTAGTATTTTGTGCCTCAGTTTCCACATCTGCCAAATGGGAGAACTGAGCATGATCACATCTAAATAAGCTATTCCCTGCTGTTACCTTTTCCCTACTACTCATAGACATGCTGCTCTAGTTAAAGCCGTTTTTTGCTCTAAACAAGAGAGCTGCTACACCACCGGTCACCGTGTCATTTTAAGCAATTTCTCATCTCAGGTGTACAGTAAATATTTCAAAAATGAATATTGCAGGTCATCATATAATTTCCCTTCCTAATCCTAATTTTATGGTAAAAAATATCTCAAGCAAAGAATTAGTGTCACACTTTAAGCAAAATGTGCTCGTATGGTGTAGAATTTGCATGCCCAATAAAACACCATAGTAAAACCACCATTTAATTCCTATTTTTACAATACACATTGGAAGATGGTTAACACTTTGAAGAGGGAGACATTATAAATACTAATCTATCTTTATAAACTAAATGTGGTGCTTTCTATTTTAGGTTACTTTTAACCATCACTAGCTATTCTGCCTGTTAAATAAAAGACCTGTCAACCTGGAATTTGCTCAGTTACCATGTAAATGTAAATATCAAGTCCAAGTGCAGGCCCACCCAGGGATCTACATAAAACTAATATATTTTTTTCCTCCTACATTTTATATTTTCAAGCAAATCTTGAAGGTAAATATATTCTCATTTTTAAGCTTATAATACAAAGTGTCAAGTCTACAGAAAAAACAGTGGAGGCGGAGGGAGAGGTGGTGATTGTGTAATTCAGAGACTATAGCTGAATTCTTCCTTTAAAAGGGGAGGAGTCATTCTAATAATCAATTCAACTTGCCCAACCTTCAGGGAGTACCAGGTATGAGTCAAGCCCTGCTCTTGGTTTAGAAGCAGAGATAAATATGTTGTAACCCCCTGCCACCTCTTTGACTATCTTCTCTGGATTTCCTTACTATTTTTTTTTTTTTGAAAGAAAATACATTATTTATTTTGCTTTACAATACTGTATTCGTTTTGCTACACATCGACATGAATCAGCCACGAGTGTTCTAATGAGGTGGATGACGCTGGAGCCGATTATACAGAGTGAAGTAAGCCAGAAAGAAAAACACCAATACAGTATACTTACACATATATATGGAATTTAGAATGATGGTAATGATAAACCTGTACGCAAGACAGCAAAAGAGACACCAGGTGTATAGAATGGCCTTTTGGACTCTGTGGGAGAGGGAGAGGGTGGGATGGGTTGGCAGAGTGGCAGTGTAACATGTGTGATATCATACGTGAAATGAATCGCCAGTCCAGGTTTGATGCAGGATGCTTGGGACTGATGCACAGGGATAATCCAGAGAGAGGGTGTGGGGCGGGAGGGGGGAGGTGGGGGTCGGGATTGGGAGTTCATGTACACTCGTGGCTGATTCATGTCCTTACTATTTTTTAAATGTAAGGGTTTTTTTTTCCACACATGTAACTGTGGTATATACAGCTCATATGAATGCACTCTAGACTTGAAAGTGTGTTAGTCGCTCAGTTGAGTCTGGTTCTTTGCAACCCCATAAACTGTAGTCCGCCAGGCTCCTGTGTCCATGGGACAGTCCAGGTAAAAATACTGGAGTCAATTGCCAGTCCCTTAACTAGGGCATCTTCCTGACCCAGGAATCGAACCTGGGATCTCCTGCATTGCAGGCAGGCTCTTCACTGTCTGGGCTGAAAATCTTCTCAAATACGTGTTAAGATAAAAATCTTTCTAAACATAAAATTAGCCTGGGATTCACTCTACATGAAACAGAAAGGTAAAACTCATAAAGAAATATCCCAATTTTGACTGCTACTATTCTAGCCATGAAATCACTCAGCACCTGGTTTTTGTCTTTAATTCCATGTCTTGGCCCTAAGGCAAAGAGCCAGCTCCGCAAAGCCTGAATAAAAATGCAAAATGGACAGAGCCCAGGAACGACCTATCCGCTATTTAAATAGTGAAATAACCTACCATTATTTTCGTCCAGGAATAACTAATACCTGACCTGGCATATATCACATTTATCATAGAACTGCACTTCAAATAAAATCCTATGCCCTTGTCAAATATTTCCTCGTCATATCATTTCCCCTAACACTAAATATATAATACAAGAAATACAAATCATTGCTGTTTTTTGATTAATATTAAAAAATAAAATTTCCTTGCTGTTGAGAGACAGTAACGTAAGAAACTTTAAAAATATAAGGTTTTAAAATTCTGGAATATCACTAGAATCAATATTTAATTCCAACATCTGAGAGGGCATAAGGTCAAATTGTACCTATGAGCAAACTGTATCAATGGCCTCAACCTGTAAATTCAATTTCAAAACTTTGAACATAGTCTTCCTTCCCTATTCACAAGCCAATGTAAGTAAGCAATAAACTGATTTTTCAACAGCAAACAACTAAAATCAAAGCTTCTTAATATGGTCCTTCTTACTTTAGGTCATTAGTTTAATAATTCTGTAATGTACATCTCCAATCTTAACCCCAAGCGCCAAAACGTTCTTTAGTATTAGATTTGCATGATTTTTACAGTGCTTCGGTTTTTCTTTTTCTTATCGATTCTTTGCTTTCCTGGATGACCCCTGCCATTTAAAATTGCACATTATCCTTGCCAACTCACTAAAGATGACTATTTTCCAATGCTCCCTTCTCTTCTGATAGATTAATTCTGTATGACCTAAAATTAGCAATCATTCGGTGACTGGAAGGAACAGCATTACCTGTGATCACAAACAAAGTGACACAAAATGCTTATGCTCAGCTTTGGCTAAACTGTGCCTTTTCTCTATATTAAATTTATCTTGTTAACTGTTTTCTGCTTCAGCTTAAAAAAGTTTGGAATCCTAGAAACTCTAAATCCTCGAAACTGGTATAAGGACTTTCACTACATGCACTGGGATGATGGTGAGAGAAGCCTTCTTTATCTTTTCAAGAAACATAAACTGTATTCCATGATGCCTCTTTTCAAGGCTGTATTTATTCCATGACTACCAAAGAAATGGTAATTATAGTGGAGTCTATTTGCATTATATATAAAAAAAAGCCCCAGTATCCACTAAACACACCCACACACCTAACAACTGCTCCTGATCTTGCATCCTACCCCTCTGCAACCCCATCTTCACTCCTCCAGGATGGCTACCTCTCTACTCTTCTTTATAGTCATGTTCTGGAAAGAATTTTTAAAAAAATGGCTCAAGCAGTAATTAACATTCTCCTGCAGGAAAAATCCTAGGTTTGTGTCTTTTAATAAAATATCACTGATTTTTCTTATCTGCAAGAAATCTGCTTCGACCTGAGAGTTGTCCACCAGCCCGTGGGGCAGGCTCATGGGAAGTCACCTTCAGAGTCCCTTGGACTGCAAGGAGATCCAACCAGTCCATTCTGAAGGAGATCAACCCTGGGATTTCTTTGGAAGGAATGATGCTAAAGCTGAAGCTCCAGTACTTTGGCCACCTCGTGCGAAGAGTTAACTCATTGGAAAAGACCCTGATGCTGGGAGGGATTGCGGGCAGGAGGAGAAGGGGACGACCGAGGATGAGATGGCTGGATGGCATCACAGACTCAATGGACGTGAGTCTGAGTGAACTCCAGAAGTTGGTGATGGACAGGGAGGCCTGGCGTGCTGCCATTCATGGGGTTGCAAAGAGTCGGACACGACTGAGCAACTGAACTGAACTGAAACTTCAACCTCAAGTTAAAGGACTAGCTTTGGAAGCAATCAAAGATCGCAGGCTACTTCAGGAAGACACAAGGGGAATGGGGATACATAAGAGCAAGGATGAGGCAGGACGCTGAGGGGCAGGCAGCCATGCAGCAACCACCCTCAACTCTACCACAGGTTCTGTGACCTCAAAGAACCTGGCTTCTCCTTCTGTTGTAAGAGGCTGAAATTCTAGGATTCCTGAAACCTGAGACATTGTTGTATGAACAGCATGATGGTGGCGGTGGATTTAGTCACTCAGTTATGTCTGACTTTCTGTGACCCCATGGACTGTAGCCTGCCAGGCTCCTTGTCCATGGGATTTCCTAGGCAAGAATACTGGAGTGGGTTGCCACTCCAGGGGTTTCCTTCTCCAGGGGAATTTCCCGACTCAGGGATAGAACCCCAGTCTCCTGCAACGGCAGGAGGATTCTTTACCGCTGAGCCACCAGGGAAGCCCATTAACAATGAGGTCTAAGGAAATTTTGTCCTTTAAGTGAGTATCGAGACTAACTGATCTCGAGGAACAGGAAGCTCCTAGGGCAGCAACTGCTCACATTCTGGTGGGAAAACCAGCCTCCTGGACACTGTACAAGTGCAAGGCTTCATCAGCTATCTGAGTCTCCTCAAGTTTGATTTAATTCACCAAAGCAAGACATTACCCAGATAATCCTAAGAAACTGAAATAATCTCTTAGTTTACTGAATACACTTGAAAACCCTAAATCATTTTTTCAGCAACTTTTTAGCTTTTCAAGTTCAAAGATGCTGACCTCTTTCTGTGAGCAGATAAACAAATAGCTTAGAAAACAGAATTTAATATGTATGGCCAACAAGGATGTACTGTATATAGGACAGGGAACTCTGCTCAATGTTATGTGGTAGCCTGGATGGGAGGGGAGTTTGGGGGAGACTGGAAACATGTATATGGACGGCGGGGATGGTGGAGTCTCTGTGCTGTTTACCTGAAACTATCACAGCATTCTTAACTGGGTATACCCCAACACAAAATAAAAAGTTTAAAAAAAGAAAATAGATACGATGACTATGGAAGTGTCCATTTTATCGACATGTGTCCACATTTCGAAATTAAACTGATGAGAAATGCCAGGGTCTAAAATTCCAATATATCTTTGAAATACCAGGATATTTTGTTGTTTCCATAATAGTCCTTTAAATACGTTTCTATAAAACCAAGGGAACAGCTGGCTCCCCTTCTAGAGGAAAAGGGACTTGCGCTGGTAAAGGATTTTAACAGAATTCAGTGACACCACTAATGGGAGGAGAGGCCGAGATCCCGAGACAATGAAGCTGCTGGCAAGTGAGGTCTGTCTTAAAGTGAGTGGCAGAACCACCAATCTCAGTTCTGCTCTAGTACACCGGCATTACGACCACTGTGTTAAAAGCAGGGATGGCCCCAGACTTGCATTCCTGAACTCCAGACAGTGAGGAAAGGGGCCCGAAGGGTCTGAGAGATTGCTTTGATATTTCCAAGGATATTGTACATTCAGAAATGACGCGGCTGCACACAGTGGCGAAGTCTCTCTGCTTCTGCTTGAGCATTTATCAGCTAAGGTTAGAAATACTGGCTAAATCATTGTTTCGTTCCTGAATCCATCCCTTCCACAAACATGTGCTGAGTGTGAGGCCTGGGGACACATGAGATGAAGAAAAACAAGTCTTTGCTCTAGGGGAGCCTGCCTTCTAATTGAAGGAGACAGAGAAATGAAAGATGTCAGCCCCAGGGAGACGGTATTAGATGAGTGAATCTGAAGTTGGGTGGGGCTTCCCAGATGGCACGAGTGGTGGAGAACCTGCCTGCAATGCAAGAGACGCAAGAGACTTGGGTTCAGTCCTGGGTTGGGAAGGTCCCCTGGAGGATGAAACGGTAACCCACTCCAGTATTCTTGCCTGGAGCATCCCATGAACAGAGGAGCCTCACGGGCTACAGTCCATGGGGCCACAGAGAGTCAGAGCACACACCAAGTGGGTGGGTGGCTGCTGATGCTGGGTGCTCAGGCAGGGCCTCTCCCGGGAGGAGACATTCCAGTATCAGGCATGGAGGCTGGGACCGTGCCTTCCAGAAGCCTAGTGCCCAGGCTCTAAGGATGAAATGAGCCTGTGCTCCACACAGAGAAACCACTGCAATGAGAAGCCCAAGGATGAGGAACAAAAAGCTGGTGTCGGGAGCTGGGACTCAGAAGGTGCAGGGAGAGGGCCACCATGAAGTAGGCAATGTAAGTGGAGTTTGGGGCCTTGCTTAGCCAGCATATGAAACTGGGTTTTATTTTAAAGGCAGTGGAGAATTTTAAGGGGAGCATTCAGAGGGTCTTATTGATGCTTTTTAAGAGACGACCAGGGCCTTCCCTGACGGTCCAGTGGTTAAGAATCTGCCTGACGAGGCAGGGGACAGGGTTAGATTCCTGATCTGGGAGGATTCCACATGCTGGGGATCAACTAAGCCCCTGGGCCACAACTAAAAAAGCCTAAGCACTCGAGAGCGTGTGCTCCACAAGAGAAGCCCATGCATCGCAACTCGAGTGTAGCCTGCGTTTGCTGCAACTAGAGAAAGCTCGTGCACAGCAATGAAGATCCAGTGCAGCCAGAAATAAAATAAAGAAAGAAATGTGTTGTTTTTTTTTTAAAGAGAGAAAGACCATGCTGGGTTTGGAGTGAGGGAGCCCGGATGGGAGCAGGGGGAGCAGTGAGCAGGTTACAGTAGTCCAGGTGAGAGAAGATGCTGGGAGGAGATGAAGGAAGGGCAGGGGTGCCTTTCAGGGTACTGGAAGCTATGATCTGAGCCTTGTGCAGGCAGGGGAGATGGGCTAGCTGGGAGACACAACCGCTTAGCATTGTCAGGTCTCTTATAAACACAAGGACCCCTAGGGGTGAGCCGCCCCCACCCAATGCACTCATTAGGCAGGGAGCCCAGCTGCAGGCAAAGATGAGGCTTCAGTCCTTCTGGGCGCTGCCGCATCTCTAATGCAGATCTTCAGGGAACCCAACGTCATTATCCATCATTTCTAAACACATTCAGGTGAGAGGCAACGCCTGGCTGCATGTGTAATGAATGTCTTCTTCTGGTCTAAGTGACAGCTCCAGTCTTCCCAGAAAAGCAGATTAACACGCAAGAGCTTTGGCCCTGGGCGTAGGGCATGGCTTTCTAGACTTCATTTGGGTACCGAGCTCATAGCTAAAGGGCATCTGGACCTATACGCTCATTTCACACATAACCTGGCTAAGAATTTCAGTCTCCATGAGATTTTTAACATGATTATCACCGAGACGCTGTCATTGTCAGCAAAGAGGTGCTGGTAAGTTTGTAGAACACTTCTGCTCCCATCAAAGGGTTTTAACTTAAATGACTAAGCTGTCGACCATGAACCTTCTCTCGCCCAGGTTGGATCTAGAACCACCTTACCAAGCACAGGGCAGTGCTTTTCACAACATATGTACATTTTTTCACTTGGACAAGCATTTGAATGTATTAGTTAATGCACAGCAGAAATATTTTAAGGAGCTTTCCTGTGATAAGAAAGTGCCAAGCACGTCTATTTATTTTTAGGAGTTAGAATATTTGAATTCTGTTTCCTACGAGCTCTGTTTACAGCCATGCATTGTGTTCCCTAGCACTGAAACAGAGTTCAGGACTGACCACGACCTCATTTCCCTCAGCCAGAGATGCTCCCACAGAACCCTTGGGGTTATAGGCAAAAAATTAAATCAAAATGGAAATTTCAGCCACCAATGAAATACATCAGAAAGGGCAAAAAGACAGCCCTTATGTCAATATGAATCCTGGAAAGTCTGAGAGCAAGCTAAATTTAGCAACATTCTCTTCATTTACTGTTAAGCACAAATCACTCTAAGGAAGAAATTGGCATTATATCCTCTGTGTGTGGATAGCCATTCAAACAGCATTATTTGCTCTTAACTCACCTCTGTGCCAATATTAGAAAATACTGCCTTTTGGCTTCCTCAAAGGAAGATTCAATTTACAAAATGCACAGGAAGTTCCTGAGTTTGGAGTAATTTCTCATCACCTTTCTGTGCTTTCCCTAATACTATTTTGTAATTAACAGGGTGTGGTGCTTGAGAAAGTAAAGGAACTTGTTCACAGGGAACCCAAGGTATGCAGTGGACGGTGCCTCCCAGGACAGACGGAGGCGGGGAAGTCATACTTGCCCAAGGTCATATAATAACCACCACTGGCCGACAATTAAATGTGAGTTTTGGAGGACTTCCCTGGTAGTTCAGAGGTTGAGAACCCACCCTGCACCGCAGGGCAGGCGGGTTTGATCGGTGGTTGGGGAACTAAGATCCCACATGCTGTGCAGCAACTGAGCCCACACAACAAAGATCCCTCATGCAACAACTAAGACCTGATGCACCCAAATGCAACATGAGTTGTTGTTTTTTTTAATCTGAGTTTCTGCTTTGGATAAGACCTCTTTCTTCTACACGAGTTCTGCACTTCAGTGACAGCAATTAAACCTACCCTTAGCCTTCTGTCCCTATTTCAGAACTGGACAGCTTTTCAAAGTCATTGTTTTATGTCATCATCTACAATTCCACAATGGTACTTTATTCCTTTACTCAATGTAAATCAAACATTAATAAATTTAAACTTTTATAACATTACGTTTTGGTTTATAGACTATTTTCCCTACTACTTACTTGTCTTTATGCACTTATCTTTACTACTAAATTTATCTTTATATATGTGTATGTATGTGTGTGTGTATATAAATATATAGAACACAATTTTAGTTTCTAATCAACTGCAAGCTCTTAGAATTCTATACCAGGTTGCCAACTTATTTCTGGAAAACAAACAAAACGATCATTGTTGCTTTTAGAGAAAATATGAATGGTACTGACCCTGCTTCTAGATTCTCAACAATTTGTGACTTTCCACTGATAGTGGCTTTAGCCTCAAATATCCATTTGAGCCTAGACTTTAACCAGCTCCAACTCTGAAAGTGTTGTTAGTAGGCGGCCTCAAATGGACAAGACACCAACAACATACTGTCCGACTCCACTGTTCGAAACTTTTCCGAATTCCACGGCTACAATCTAAATAGGAAAGAAAAGGAGATGGCGTGTTTCTTCTGGCCAATTCTGCCTCGACGAGGAACTTATTAGCAAAAAGATATCTGGCACCTTAAATAGGGAGCATATTTCTCTACTACCCAGCATCTGACTCTGCATCTGTGAGAAATGAGGTGTGAACCAGAGAGTGAATAAATTAAAACAGAGTCAGACTCTGTGCCGTTAGCCACCACCCAGGAGAACTGCCCGGCTCTCTCTGAAATGGGTCTCTCTCCCTTAAAACCATGCGTTTTCAAAACAGGGAAAAGGTCATGGCTAAAACTCCCAACCTCTGCACTCAGTGAGGGACAACATCCCCTCTGGTATCTGAGGTATCTGGCCGAGGAGCCAGGGTTCGGGCTTCTCTTTAGAGCTGTCAGCACTTTAGGGATTGAGGCAGGAGATAGACGGGCCCAGGCTGAAAAGCTAGAGTCTGTCCTCTGTGCACGGATACTCCAAGCTGAAGAGGAGAAGCAGCTGAACCCTGGCCAGATACAAGACCACACATTTCTCACTCTCAAGAAGGTCAAGGTCAGGGAGATCTTCCTGACTACATATGAACAGAAAGGCGCTGTGGAGGTCAGAAGGGAGTGATGCCAACCTACCCAAAGCCCTCTTCGCTGGAAGCCATCTTGACTAAAGAGGCGGACGCACATGTGGAAGGGCCTGGAGATGAACCGAACACGGACTCAGAACCAGGCAAAGCAAGGTGACTGGCTGGAGGAAACCCAGCAGAAATGCCCCGCCTATGTGATTCACTTATCCTCCCATGTAAGTGAGGAAAGGGTGGCGACAGAAGACAAGATGGTTAGACAGCATCACGGACTCAATGGACTTGAATTTGAGCAAACTCCAGAGATAGTGAAGGACAGGGGAGCCTGGCATGTTGCAGTCCATGGGATCCCAGAGTCGGACATAAGTTAGCAACTGAACAACAAGTGATTCAAACTACCACTATCATGGCTGAGCAGAATCTCCGTAGTTGGTCTGTGGACACGAGTCCACTTTCTCCCCAGATTGCTGACTTGTCTGCTTAAAGCACTTTTCCTTTCTACTGACACTTGCTTCTCAAATGATTGGTTTTGAATGGCGAGCAGTTGAACCTGAGTTTAACAACACTGTAATAAGTGATCTTTAATATTACTATTATGACTCATTGAAGGCTCAGATAATAGTTAGCACTTTTTAATAATAAAGTGTCTTTAAGTTAAGTTTTGTATAATATTTTTAAGACATAATGCTATTGCACACTTAACAGGATACAGTGTAGTATAAGCGTAACTTTTAAGGGCACTGGGAAACCAAAAAACTTGTGTGACATGCTTTATTGTGTGTCTGGAACCCAGCCTGCAAAATGCCTACACGTGAACAATGACTGAACCTCTAAGTCTCGTGTCTACAAATAATGTCTTGGGAACTCAGATCCAATCCAGTCTGACTCCTAAAACCCGAGGCTGTTTTTGTGGTTTATTGCCAAGATCAGAAGAATACAAATTGAAAGCTCTCAGCTCTTCCCCGAGTAGAAAAATGCTAAATTCGACCAGCTTCCCTTTTTAATCCTGACATTGTCTTGACACTTAGGTATTCCAAAGCCAAATTAATAGAATTTGGTTTTCACCACAGTTCCATATCATAGAGTCTCTGCCCCACCCCCCACTCCACCCCATTAATTAACCAAGTGTTCAGAACTCTTGTAAGAGAGGAAATGGGAGCTCCTCTGGCATTCTGGATCCTTCTACATTGGGAGTTTTGACAGGTTGTTGAGTCTTTGCAAACTTCAATTCAAATGTGAGGCCAAGTACTGAATTATTCTGTTTCTTACCATAATGCATTAGCTTTTATCTTTATGCTAGCAATGGAAGAAGACTACAAAGAATGTTCTTAAAAGATCTCCCTGGCACACAAATGAGCTGCTTAGAGACAGTGTCTGGTCCAGTTTTCTGAAGGTGCTGATAAGAGGATTCTTTACCCCAGGGCTGTTCCCTTGGTGCCTGTAGCACTGAAGAGGTTCTCCATTTGCATCTCGAAATTAAAGCTTTCAGAGACTGGCTCAGCCACCATCCCTCCTGCCCCCCTCCCTCAGGTGACTCAGCAGATAAAAAACAGCCCAGTGGAGCTGCCTTCTAATGGCAGATTCTGATCTGCTGTTGTTCAATCGCTTAGTTGTGTCCAACTATTTGCGACCCCATGGACTGCAATATGCCAGCCTTCCTAGCCCTTCACCATCTCCAGAGTTCGCTCCAACTCACGTCCATTGAGTCGGGGATCCATCCAACCACCTCATCCTTTGTCACCCCCTTCTTCTCTTGCCCTCAATCTTTCTCAGCATCAGGGTCTTTTCCAGTGAGTCAGCTTTTCGCATCAGGTGGTTTCAGATTGGAGCTTCAGCTTTAGCATCAGTCCTTCCAATGGATATTCAGGGTTGATTTCCTTTAGAATTGACTGGTTTGATCTGCTTGCAGTCCAAGGGACTCTCAATAAGAGTCTTCTCCAGCATTCCAGTGGAGAAGGCAATAGCAACCCACTCCAGGACTCTTGCCTGGAAAATCCCATGGATGGAGGAACCTGGTAGGCTGGAGTCCATGGGGTCGCTAGGAGTTGGACACGACTGAGCGACTTCACTTTCACTTTTCACTTTCATGCGTTGGAGAAGGAAATGGCAACCTACTCCAGTGTTCTTGCCTGGAGAATCCCAGGGATGGGGGAGCCTGGTGGGCTGCCGTCTCTGGGGTTGCACAGAGTTGGACACGACTGAAGCGACTTAGCAGGCAGCATTCCAGATTCCAATTAGGGGGATTGAATTTCCCACCCAGTGTACTAAAACAAGACTGAATGGCTACAGGTGTGCTGTTTTATTTATATGCTTTTTCTCTAACAGGAACTAAGCCAATAAACAGCTCTTTCAATTTTTAAATCCACACATTTCCAGTTCAATGGGGATTAACTTAAAACCATACAGACAAAAATAAATTTGAAGAAAAACAGAAAGGTTGAATCGAAGTTCATCTTTAAAAATTTTCCTACATTCGTTACAGTCTAGGTTTCCAGAAAAGGTTTAATCACAGGCAAACCTGCTTCACTTTAAATGTTGATAATTTTAATTACTGCACTTTCCACAATGAAATTAGTTTTAAATCCTTTCACTTGTCTGTTGAAAATGAAAGCAAAATAAATCTAACTGGCAGCTTTATACATAAAGAAGCTACAATAAGAAGGGTTTTCTCAAAGCAGACTCTGCCAGGGGCAGGTTGTGAAAATTACTCTTGGTGGTGGTTAGCTCCTAAGTCGTGTTTAACTCTTTGTGACCCCTTGGACTGTAGCCCACCAGGCTCCTCTGTCCAAGGGATTTCCCAGGCCGGAATACTGGAGTGGGTAGCCTTTCCCTTCTCCAGGGGATTTCCCTACCCAGGGATCGAACCCAGGTCTCCCACATTACAGCATGATTCTTTACCTGCTGAGCCACTGATGCTTCTGATGTAGGGTAGGAAAAATGAAAGGACAGAGGAAGATAGATTAAACTGTTCTCTGACAGCAGGGAAGCAATGCTTTCTGCTGGAAGGAATGGGCGAGCAACAGAAGCCAGACAGCTGGAGAGGGTAGCGCTAATGACTAACCCTGGAGAGGCTGTGGATGAAGCCTGTGGTTTTCAACATTCAGGCTCACCAAGCGAAGACGTGTGTGAGAGAGAAACCAAAATGTTGAGAGATCATTTCTAGATGGTCGACTCTGTCTTTCTCAGATTTTGTATAAAAGTATTATTTATATAACCAGAAGAAAACAGATCAACAAAATATTGCTGCTTCTCTTTCAAAAAGATTTTTTTGATATGGACCATTTTTAAAGCTTTTATTGAATTTGTTACAATATTGCTTCTGTTTTATGCTTTGGTTTTCTGGCCCTGGTGAGGTCTTAGCTCCCCTACCAGGGATCGAACCCACAACCCCTCCCCATTGGAAGGTGAAGTCTTAACCACTGGACCGCCAGGGAATTCCCAAAGCATTGTTTCTTAAAGGTATGCGGGGTTTATTGGCTGCATCGGGCCTTTGCTGCGGTGCACGGACTCTCTAGTCGGGGTACATAGGTTCAGTTGCTCTGTGGCACGTGGGTTTTTAGTCCCCCGACCAGGGATGGGAGATGCGTCACCTGCATTGCAAAAGGGATTCATAACCACTGGACGACAGGGAAGTCCCTTAAAAATATGTTTATCGCATCTTTAAAATAATCTGTTTGCTAGGTGACTATCCTAATATCGTAAATTGGCTTTTTTTTTTTTTTTTAAAAGGACTCATCCTAGAATAATTGAACACTTCAGAAATAAGCCTATTTATCCACCACTAATATAACCCAGTGCCACCATTCAGCAGACAGAGCAACCCAGTGAAGGCTTAAAGCACGGGACGATACTCAGACCATACGTATTGTATCAGAATCATCTGGGGCTCTGGTAAATTTCCATAGTCCTCAGAATTAACCACCAGTGCAGAAAATCTTCCTCACAAGATGCTTGGGTTCAACGCCCACCAATTCAACCAGAATCCCTGGTGGCTGGTCTTAAGCCTACTTAATTTTTAAAAGCCACTCTGGGATTCTAAAATGCAGACTGGGATGAGAATAGGGAGCTAGCATTTCTGCAGTTTTAATAAGCACCCAGGTCTTCGGCATACTGAAGTTTGTTAATCAGTGGCCCAATCAGAAAATTCACAGCCCTAAAGTTATAGAGGGAAAAGTAAAAATGAAAGTTGCTCAGTCGTGTCCGACTCTTTGCGACCCCATGGACAATACAGTCCATGAAATTCTCCTGGCCAGGATACTGGAATGGGTACCTTCTTCCTTCTCCAGGGGATCTTCCCAACCCAGGGATCGAACCCAGGTCTCCCACATTTCAGGCAGATTCTTAACCAGCTGAGCCATAAGAATACTGGAATGGGTAGCCTATCCCTTCTCCTGCGGATCTTCCCGACCCAGGAATCGAACGGGAGTCTCCTGAATTGCAGGTGGATTCTTTACCAACTGAGCTATCAGGGAAGCCCCTAAAGTTATTAAGCAACTCTATCTGGAGGCAGAAATGACAAATAGATCACGGCAGGTCATTGGCCCTGGTCAAGGCCATCAATTTCGGCTTACTCTGGCCCATGTAAGCCGAAGCACCGTGTTTCACCTCTCCCGTATGTACGCGTCATTTTGCTTTCGCTGGTTTACACAAAGTGTACCTGCAGACTGTATGCTTTCAAACGCTAAGATCTTCACTTCAGTCTGAATAAAGCAAGACTCATTCCAAGTTCTGTTCCACAACAGTTACGTTCTTCTGCCTCAGTCACGCTCAATCTTCTTTCCAACAGACTATTAAGTAATAACTGATGGAAAGAACATTATCTGTGTGTATTAGTGATGATGATGACTGAAATAAGGTTGAGAACAACTGACTTCTTCAATGTTGAGGAATCTTACTTTCTCCCATTTCCAAAAAAGCACCTCCCTTAAATTGAAATGAGGTCCCCATACAGTTGAAAGACATGAGAGGGGTGGACAGAAAAGGGAGGAAGAAAAACCCTGCTAATTACAATTCAAAGGCCTCATTCAGATTTTGTCTTCATGAAATCTTACCACCTACTAGCCCTGAGCCTGTGCTTTCAATTCTATTCCACAAAAACTGCTGAGTCCTCACCCTAAGTCAGGGTCTTGGTTGCCTAACAGGTCACAGATATATCAACGTTTTGTTTCTTAAGAAGAGCCCTCATGACTAAAACCCTCTTATCTACCCAATCCTGAATGTCAGGAAAACCAGACCTGGGCTAAGATTTAGTTCAGTCTCCTTTTAATTGTGAGTGCTTGGGTAGCGTCACCTCTCGCATTTCAGGTTCTTCATATTTAAATGAGTGAACATCTGTCTTACGAGGTCACCATAAGGACTGGAGACGTATATACTACACCTGGCATGTAGTACATCCTCAATACACCATAGCAATCGTGAGTGTTGTTTTTCTTATTAATTTCTCAGAACGTTCTTCAGAAATTACCCAATGTGGACTATTCCTCAATAGAACAGAAGGTGAGATAAAAACCTAGATTTTAAAGAAGCTCCAGGGACTTTCTTGGTGGTCAAGGTTAGGGTTCCATGCTTCCACTACAGTGGGCACAGGTTTGATCCCTGGTTGGGGAACTAAGACCCCACAGGCTGCACAGCCATAAATAAATAAATAAAAATATTAAAAGAAGCTTTAGTTCCCAGAGTGGGAGAAAGACATAGCCAGGTCCTTGGCCAGAAAAAGCACGGTCACTGTTATCTCTAGTGGCGACACCTTGGAAATGTCACAGAAGCACAGATGCTTACTGTCAGGTATTCCTTCTTTAGGGCCCCTCTGGACCAGAGCTGGGAGATAGCACGAGGGCCTCCAGATCTGAGACACTCCTCCTCCTCAAGTCCACCTCTGAAGATGGTCCCCAAATGCCTGGAGTCTGCAGGCAGTCTGGACGCTGGAGCTGAAGGAGACCAGGCCACCGCACAACCCAGGACTGTGGCTGGAGTTAAAAGCACAGCTGACCCTTGAACAATGCAGGGGACAGGGGCCCTGCCCCATCACACATAACCAGTCAGCCCTCCGTACATCAGGTTTCTCCTGTGCATCCATGGTCCCACATCCCTGGATTCAACCAACCTTGGCTGAAACAGCAGTAAGTTGCTGTGTTAGTCACTCAGTCATGTCCAACTCTTTGCAACCCCACGGACTGTAGCCCATCAGGCTCCTCTGTCCGTGGGACTTCCCAGGCAAAAATACTGGCGTGTGTTGCCATTCCCTTCTCCAGGGGATCTTCCCAGCCCAGGGATTGAATCCAAGTCTCCTACATTGCAAGTGGATTCTTTACCATCTGAGCCACCAGGAACCCCAAAACAGTAGTATGTTCCACTGAAAAAAATCTGCCTGTAAATGGACCTGGTGGACCTGAGTACTTCCAATCCATGCTATTCAAGGGCAGAATGTCTTGTACACTAACCAGGACCCCTATTTCATGCAGAAGAAACCTGCTCCATGTCTATCTAAAAAGGAGCACTCCTTTCTGTGTAAGATCCAGATGTCAAAAATATCCATAATATCCAAAAAAAGTGCTGTGAAGAATGAGCCACCCCTCCCACATCCAGACCTGTCTCCCTTATGAGGCTCTGCTGAAGGGAGATTCATCCAGGGCAAAACTTGTAAAGAACCATGGAGCAATCAAAGCTCACCCAGAACATCAGCATGAGGTCCAAGAGGCAGAATATAACCCAGCCCTGAGTGACTGACTGAACATCAGCCAGCTCGTATTCAGCACTAACAATCCAAAAGGAGTCTCCTCTCTTTCAAGGAGGGTCAACCAAATAAAGGCAAAAAAACCTTAGTATTTAAGATATTTTGGAGACATTAGTAAGCTCAAGTTAATCACTTTTGCCAATTGGGAACAGTTACTGATCTCTATCTAAGGTGTTCAAACCTAATGGATAATGTAAAATTGAGCTTTGTCGCTTACTACAGCTCTGTGAATTGCAGTAAATTACTCAAACTCTCTAGGAATTCATTTTTAGTCAGTTATAAAATATAGATAAAATACATCTTATGATTGCTGGAATTATATAAAATAAAGTATACAGAGTAGCATTTAATACAGCTCAACACACATAGGAAGCATTCAATAAATGGACCATCCTTTTTAAACCAGTGGATCAATTCCTGTTGTTACTATTTCCTGGTTAGAATGTACTCCAATATTACGGTGTTTAAAACAAAATGAACATTTTGTTAAAATCCAAAGAGGATCTGGGCAAAGTTCTTTGAAATTTATAGAAATATTATTTTTTTCCTTTAGAGTTTTATAGGATCGCTAGTGCTAATCTATTCATAATTAATAAACCAAATTAAGGGACAGGCTCAACGCTCTCCTGGCTAGTCTGTCAAAAAAATCACAGCTGCATATATCATTTTTGTGCACTTGTCATTTCCAGTAACCTGCTTACGTGAACTCCGCTGAAAACCCGAGCCTGGGAGATAATTATCTTCCCAGGACTCTCTCAGGAGGGAGATAAGGAAAAGGAATTCAGACAAAGGTTACTAAGGACAATGAGGCCTTCCATCAGCCAGGGAGATGGTGAAAATAAGTGTCCTGGGTAATCTAGGAACCACAACTATGAAATCATAATTACTAGAGTCTAATCCTTATCATTCAGAAAATGAAGATCATGGCATCCGGTCCCATCACTTCATGGGAAATAGATGGGGAAACAATGGAAACAGTGTCAGACTTTATATTTTGGGGCTCCAAAATCACTACAGATGGTGACTGCAGCCATGAAATTAAAAGACGCTTACTCCTTGGAAGGAAAGTTATGACCAACCTAGATAGCATATTCAAAAGCAGAGATATTACTTTGCCGACTAAGGTCTGTCTAGTCAAGGCTATGGTTTTTCCTGTGGTCATGTATGGATGTGAGAGTTGAACTGTGAAGAAAGCTGAGTGCTGAAGAATTGATGCTTTTGACTGTGGTGTTGGAGAAGACTCTTGAGAGTCCCTTGGACTGCAAGGAGATCCAACCAGTCCATTCTGAAGGAGATCAGCCCTGGGATGTCTTTGGGAGGAATGATGCTAAAGCTGAAACTCCAGTACTTTGGCCACCTCACGCGAAGAGTTGACTCACTGGAAAAGACCCTGATGCTGGGAGGGATTGGGGACAGGAGGAGAAGGGGACGACAGAGGATGAGATGGCTGGATGGCATCACTGACTCGATGGACGTGAGTCTGAGAAAATAGATGGGGAAACAATGGAAACAGTGTCAGACTTTATATTTTGGGGCTCCAAAATCACTACAGATGGTGACTGCAGCCATGAAATTAAAAGACGCTTACTCCTTGGAAGGAAAGTTATGACCAACCTAGATAGCATATTCAAAAGCAGAGATATTACTTTGCCGACTAAGGTCTGTCTAGTCAAGGCTATGGTTTTTCCTGTGGTCATGTATGGATGTGAGAGTTGAACTGTGAAGAAAGCTGAGTGCTGAAGAATTGATGCTTTTGAACTGTGGTGTTGGAGAAGACTCTTGAGAGTCCCTTGGACTGCAAGGAGATCCAACCAGTCCATTCTGAAGGAGATCAGCCCTGGGATGTCTTTGGGAGGAATGATGCTAAAGCTGAAACTCCAGTACTTTGGCCACCTCACGCGAAGAGTTGACTCACTGGAAAAGACCCTGATGCTGGGAGGGATTGGGGACAGGAGGAGAAGGGGACGACAGAGGATGAGATGGCTGGATGGCATCACTGACTCGATGGACGTGAGTCTGAGTGAACTCCAGGAGTTGGTGATGGACAGGGAGGCCTGGCTTACTGCAATTCATGGGGTTGCAAAGAGTCAGATATGACTGAGCGACTGAACTGAACTGAACCCTTATCAGGTCCAGAGAAGGGACTGGCAATCCACTCCAGTATTCTTGCCTGGAGAGTCCCATGGACAGAGGAGTTTGGTGGGCTACAGTCCATGGGGTCACAAAGAGTCAGACACAACTGAGCGACTAACACACACACACACAATCCTTATCAGGTCCTAAAAATATTTTGTCTTCTTCATTCAGCTTCCAGAAGTCATGAAAAAAACAAGCAAAAAAAGAAAAAAGAAAAATACACCACTTTGCAAGCTATGTTCTCCTCCTGGTCATGGGGAAAACAAGACCAATTCACTAAGTCTAATATTTTATTAACATTGACCACTGCAGAAGACACACCTCCCACTAAAATCTTCCGTTTGCTCTAAACCTTTTGCAGAGTATTCCTGTTTCATCTTTCTATTTCCTTCATGGATTCCCTCATTCCCCATTACGAGAAACAGACTCAGACATACAGAACTGGCAGTGAAGACAGTTCAGTGTAGCAAGAAGAAGGAATAGTTGGAAATATATATGGGACTGGAGGCATTAATCTTCCTACTTCAGAGTTTGCTGCTGGGAAATCACGCTCACCTGAAAAGAGCTGAAGAAGATCAAAAAGTCAAGTCGCAGGCCCCTAATTGAATATGCTTAACCGGGGGCACCAGCACCAACCTGCTCGCCTTCCATTCCAAAGCACTTTGGGCAAATTTTTACTAATAGGATTTTTGTTGTTCTGCCATTATTCTGCTCTGTTTCCATTTGTAAGATAATTATTCAAATCATTTTCTATAATCGCCCTTCATTCCGAACTATCCACTCATTCAGTAACATTTCTTAATATATGCTGCATCCTGAAAACATGAGGCTCTGATATCTTATTTTTGACCTGGCCTACTTTTTCTTTTCCACTATGGTTTATTGCAGGATGATGACTATACAGGATGCTGAATCTAGTTCCCTGTGCTCTACAGTAGGACCTTTTTGTTTTTCCTTTCTATATATAATATTGGGATGGCCAAAATGTTCATCTGGGTTTTTCTGCACCATCTTGTGGAAAAACCCAAACAAGTTTTTGGGCCAACCCAATAGTCTGTATCTGCTAGTCCCAAACTCCCAATCCTTCCTTCACCAACCCCAAACCCTCTTGGCAACCACAAGTCTCTTCTCTCTGAGTCTGTTTCACATACAAGTTTATCTGTTTCATATTTTAGACTCCACATCACATAATATTTGTCTTTCTCTTTCTGACTCACTTCACTTGGTAGGTCCATCCATGTTGCTGCAAGTGGCATTATTTCATTCTTTTTAATGGCTGGGCAATACTTCATTCTTTTTAACGGCTGGGCAATAATTCATTCTAAGTGCGTCTACCATGTGTATAATGGTATACCACATCTTCTGATCCATTCATCTGTCCATGGACATTTAGGTGTCTCTGTGTCTTGGTTATCGTGAATAGTGCTGCTATGAACATAGGAGTGCAGGTATCTTTTTATAGTTTTCTTTGGATTATTGGAGAAGGAACTGGCAGCTCACTCCAGTATTCTTGCCTGGAGAATTCCATGGACAGAGGAGCCTGGCAGATGGCAGTTTATGGGGTTGGAAAGAGTCAGACATGACTGAGTGACTTTCACTTTCTCTGGATATATGCCCAGGAGTTGGGACTTCTGGATGGTATGGTAATTCTATTTTTAGTTTTCTGAGGAACCTCCATATTTTTCTCCATAGTGGCTGCTGCTGCTGCTGCTAAGTCACTTCAGTCGTGTCTGACTCTATGCGACCCCATAGACGGCAGCCCACCAGGCTCCCCCGTCCCTGGGATTCTCCAGGCAAGAATACTGGAGTGGGTTGCCATTTCCTTCTCCAATGCATGAAGGTGAAAAGTGAAAGTGAAGTCGCTCAGTCATGCCCGACTCTTAGCGACCCTATGGACTGCAGTTTTCCATGCTCCTCCACCCATGGGATTTTCCAGGTAAGAGTACTGGAGTGGGTTGCCATTGCTTTCTCCGAATGCAAGTGCTAACACTATTCAAGGAGAAGGCAATAGCAACCCACTCCAGTACTCTCGCCTGGAGGATCCCATGGACGGAGGAGCCTGGTGGGCGGCAGTCCATGGGGTCGCACAGAGTCGGACACAACTGAAGCGACTTAGCAGCAGCAGCAGCAGCAACACTATTCAAAGGCAAAAAGGTTTTTCAGTGGCTGCAGCAATTCACATTCCCACCAGCAGCGTAAGAGGGTTCCCTTTCCGCCACACCCTCTCCAGCATTTGTTACCAGTAGACATTTTAATGACAGCTAATCTGATCAGTGTAAGGTGCTACCTCACTGTAGTTTTGACTTGCATTTCTCTAATAATCAGTGGTGTTGAGCACCTTTTCATGTTGATTTGGCCTACTTTTGATTTTTGCCACTAAACAACATGTTGTACCTACATGATAATCATTTTTAAAAAAGCTAAGTACATCAAACAAGTTACTTACAGCTCACCATCATCAACCCAGACTGGGGTCAGGAGGTACCTGCACTCCTAGAACACATACACTTAACCCAAAATACAGATGAGGGAAAGCTGGACTGTAGTATCAGTTTTTTCCTTTAACTTTTATCTTTTATGGAGGTACTATGGTATAGCCAGTTAGGCTCCCCAGGTGGCTCAATGGAAAAAAACCTGTCTGCCAGTGCAGAAGACATGGGTTTGATCCCTGGGTTGGGACAATCCCCTGGAGGAGGAAGTAGCAACCCACTCCAGTATTCTTGCCTGAGAAATCCCACGGACAGAGGAGCCATGGCATTGCAAAGAGCAGGACACGACTGAGCACACAAATAAAGGATTAATAATGTTACGACAGTTTCAGCTGAATGGTGATGGGACCTGGCCATAAAAATACATGTATCCATTCTTTCCCCAGCTTCCCTCCCATCCTGGCTGCCACAAAACACTGTGAGGTGTTAAGCCTTGCAGTAAACAGCCCAGATTGGGGTATTAGATGCATCATAGAGGCTAGAAGGTGCAGAATGGATTAGGGAGTAGACCAAGACCCAGGGAAGACTATCTTATGGCGATCCAAGCAAACTATGAGGGCCTGAATAATCACAGCATCATGGAGACGGAGATGAGTCAGGATGGGAAGCATCAGCTCTCCTCCTCACCTCCAGCATTTACAACTCCCACCAGAAGTTGAATCAGAGTCATCACACTCTCCCACCAATAACCTGAGTGAGAAAGGGCTGGCTATGCGAATGCAGGTTCAAGACATACCTCTAGCCCCCAAGTTCCAAACAGCATGCCTGTTTCTACCACACCTATATAAAAACGCTGGAGCTTCTGGTAAGGGGGTAGGAGCGTATCCTTCAGAAAAAGGACCCACAGAATGTGGCGGGACAGGGGATATCACATCAGGAAAGGCACCCGGGCATCAGTGGGCGGCCTGGGTGGGGCTCCTGTTTGGGCATTGGGTTGTGCAGTTGGTAGACTCTCTCCCAAGTCACGCTTGTCCACCTCTTTCTAGGCACATCGTAGGATGTCCTGGTGAACCTGGGTCCCTCAGTTACTACCCGGGGTCATGACCTCCTGCCAAAGCACGACACACATGGAGCTCAAGCAGGAAGTGAATCTTTAAGGTGCAGATGTGGGGTTGTTAAAGCAGCATCGCCTCACCTCTCCTAACCGAGAGCATAAAGGCTGCACGTCTGGTGCAATGCAGGAAGAGAAAGCCAGGCATGTCTGTGCTGGGTTGCAAGGACCTAGGAAAACAGAAAGGATGGGATGACCAGATAAAACTGAAGGTGGCAGCCTGGAAAATTGTCAGACTCTTCCCAACTGTTCACGCCATTCATGGGTCTCTATCTGTAATGAAGACCCAATACAACAGAGAGGGTGTAAACTCTACCATGGATTCAGCTGCCTCTATGATTAATCAGCCGTGTAATTTTCGGCAAGTTACTTAACCTCTCTGAGTTTTAGTTTACTAAACAGGGATATTAATCTTGTCTGCCTATCTCGCCCGTTTATGAGACTTCAATGTGATAATTCATGGGATTTATACAGTCTGGCACATACAAGTCCACAGTAGGTACTCAAACATTAGCTGTTATTTATCACTCACAGTTCAGATTCCTAGGCCCAGTATGTCCACAATGTAGCATCTATTCTTTTAAAGGTTTATGCCAAGTAGAAAATCAAGATAATTTTCATGCACAACAAATCTGATGATAAAAAAAAAAAGACACAGCAAAGTTAAAGTTGCATTTTAAAACTTGAGTCTCACTTCAATAAAAAAGTCATTATTGACTCTGGGTTGGTTAATACAGAGGCAAAAGCATAATTACAAGGTTACAAAAGAGGAAGAAAATGAGCATTTCCCTCCATGTGTCTTGTGTGTTAAATTACAACTCGTGGTGACATTGCTGACACAAACCCTTATGGGATGATTATTTCAGTATGAGGCACTTCTTCCTTCCTGCCTTAGCCTAACTGAAACAGAATGCCAGAGCGCTGCTGAGACAGTCCTTGCCGCTGATTACATGCGACGTTCACCTTCCCTTTACGGGAGAAGAAAACAGGAAAAGTTAATACATATCTTTATATCTGAGGCCAATCAAAAATGGCATACGTGTTCTTGCACTTTTTTTTAAGAGTAATTCAACAACATAACCAAAATAAGACATGCATAAGACATTATGTATAAGACATAAGACATTATGTATGTCTTTACGTAAATAGTAAAAAATATACATTATACGAAAAGATCACGCTTGAAAAACATTTTCTTCCTCCCTTGATGGGTGCATGCGTGCTCAGTCGCCCAGTCATGTCCAATTAGATGTGACCCAATGGACTGTCACGCGCCAGGCTCCTCTGTCCATGGGATCCTCCAGGCAAGAATACTGGAGTGGGTTGCCATTTCCTCCTCCAGGAGACCTTCCCAGTGCAGGCATCAAACCCACATCTCTTGCATCTCCTGCACTTTTGCTGCTGAGCCAACAGGGAAGCCCATGCATAAACATTATAGTCTACTTGCAAATAATCATTTCTTTCGTTTGCAAAGTAGTTTTCTCCTCTTTAAAAGCCAAACCTTGCCTTATTTGCACTGCATGTTATTAATGTACATATCCCTTTTATCTTTATCAAGAAATGTCAAAATACTAAAGAAAGTTACAAAGAAACAATATATTTTCATATGACCCTCTCAGGAAAAACACTAAGCCTGAGAAATGTACTCCTTCCGAGGACTCATTAGCACTTTCTTGGCATGACTTTGGGCCTGGTGGGTTGTTGGTTTTTTTTGTTTAAATAGAGGGAATATTTCTCACACCATATGCTTCCAACAAGAAGGTGAGATTTCCTAGGTCCGAGAATCCATCAGTGTAGGCAGGGCACAGCTGCACCCAGAGTATTCTGACATTCCAAATTACAGGTCTAGAACGCTGATTTCCTACACTATGTTTTAATCAACAAGACATGGAAGAGTCAAATGTCTCACACACACAATTTTGAACAATCAAGGGAAGGGATGGTTCTCTTACCCACAGGGTTTGAGCCAGAACCACTACAGTGACGGACCACGGATACACTTTTGCTAACACCAAGGAGGGTAATTATCACAAGTGTCCAAGGCCAACATCTGCTGGACAGGACACTGTGTTTTTCTTCTCTCTGCACTGTGGTTCCCTGGTGCCCCAGGCAAACAGCTGTCATCTACGTGCAGGCCTTCTGCTAACACTCTGTAATTCCTCAGGGGCTTCCCAGCCTATAATTAGACTCCCCAGCTGCCTCAGTGGAGGCTGCTAGGGGAGCCGAGAGGGCTGTGCTTTCTATCAGCCCCTAAAATGTCCGCTTCAAGATGGAGCTGCTGGAAGAACACGGATTGGAATTTGGCTTGGGCAGCACACAGGAATTCTTCCACCACTAGCTATGAACAGATCTGTTCTAAGAGCAGTGTCTGCTTTCAAATGCACTGAGCCAGTCACGTGGCTGGGGACTTGAGACTCAGCATGAAAAATGGGGAAGTGCAAAACCATAGGAGAGACCTTCCGATTCAGCACTGGAGCTGATACCACAGCTCCCATGGCCTTTTATATAATTTTCCTTTCCAGGCACCATCGTCAAGATGAACCAACACAGCACAGCAAGGAGGAACTAAGAGAAGGCAAATGAAAATCCCTCCCTATTTCAAAATCATCCGGGTTCACTGTCTCAGAAATGAGAATATTAAGCCAAAAAGTCAAAGAGGGAGCAAGCTTTACATTGGAATGAGTCTTTGAAACAAAAAGCAGCCTAATTCTTAAGAAAATAAGTAACTTTTTCCAAACACAGAGGACCATCCACCAACCCTCTGATCTGGTCCAATATTCATAGGAAACAAAGGCACAGAAGCAGATTTTCCCCAAGGAGAAAAACCTGCTGTTCTGGCAGAGGGAAGCCTGTGCCCAGGGTCATCCTCAGACTCCTGAAGACCATTATTTCCTTGTCTAGAGAAAGGACTGTTATAATGGACCGTAACTCAAGTGCCCATAAAAAGTGAGATGCCCCCAAAGCGATAGCTGGTACAGGCAGGGTCCTCAGGGAAATGAGATGCTCCCGACTAACAAACATCTTGGATGCTACGGATGCCTCTGATTTGTGGACCACACTGGAGCCCCACTAATGGGGTGGACATTCACACAGTCTATGGATGCTTTCCTTCTGAGCGACGGATAGCCGGCCACAGCTGAGAACTGGACTTGCCACCAGCTTCTTCAAATTGAAAGCTCAAGACCACAGCTAAGACCAAAGGTTCAGCCACATTGTGGGCTTCTGAAATGCCAGACAAAATTAAGAGGATACTTTAAGGAGATACTGAAAGAATGGACGTGAGGACCAGCCCTCCCATGCAATCAAGGACCCTGCTAACCACCCGCATTCTAGGAAGGGTAGGGGCTCCTGGGGACTCCTGTTCTCACTTTATTGACTGGAAGTCACGTGGTCAAGGAGGCACTAGAAGTCCGTGCTGGTTCTTGACACTATCAGCTGCTTCCCACATGAATGTTTCTATAAACTGAGGCTCTTTCTTTCCAGTTCCCCAAAAGAGGTCTAAAACCATCCTTGATGGAAATAACTGTCAGTGTTCCTCACACTCCATGGCTCACTAAACCAGAAATGCTCAACACTGCACAGCCAGGATGGAGAAGGCAATGGCACCCTACTCTAGTACTCTTGCCTGGAAAACCCCATGGATGGAGGAGCCTGGTGGGCTGCAGTCCATGGGGTCACTAAGAGTTGGACACGACTGAGTGACTTCACTTTCACTTTTCACTTTCATGCATTGGAGAAGGAAATGGCAACCCACTCCAGTGTTCTTGCCTGGAGAATCCCAGGGACAGGGAGCCTGGTGGGCTGCCATCTGTGGGGTCGCACAGAGTCAAACACAACTGAAGTGACTTAGCAGTAGCAGCACAGCCAGGAACCCCTTTCCACAGCATGTGACTAGACTATCGTCCTGGGTATCAGAGCCTATGAATCTGTGTGTGTGTTCTCAGTCATTTCTGACTCTCTACAACTTCAATGACTGTAGCCCACCAGCTCCTCTGTCCATGGGATTTCCCAGGCAAGAATACTGGAGTGGGTTGCCATTTCTTCTCCAGCAGATCTTCCCAATCCAGGGATGGAACCCGTGTCTCTTGTGTCTCCTGCATTGCCGGCAGTTTCTTTACCACTACTGCCACCTGGGAAGCCCTGTGAAGCTGGGGAATGTAAATTCATTTCAAGATTTGCCTAACTAATCAGAACCTTCTGTAGAGCACAAGGAACTCTACCGAATGCTCTGTGGGGACCCAAATGGGAAGGAAATCTAAAAAGAGGGATATATGTATGCTTGGATGGCATCACCAATTCAATGGACATAAACTTAGGCAAACTCCAAGAGATGGTGAGGGACAGGGAGGCCTGGTGTTCTGCAGTCTATGAGATTGCAAAGAGTTGGACACTACTTGGCAACTGAATAACAACAAATGTATATGTATAACTGATTCATTTTGCTGTATAGTAGAAACAGACTGGTTCCAAATAGGAAAAGGAGTACGTCAAGGCTGTATATTGTCACGCTGCTTATTTAACTTATATGCAGAGTACATCATGAGAAGTGCTGGACTGGAAGAAGCACAGGTTGGAATCAAGATTGCTAGGAGAAATATCAAAACCTCAGATATGCAGATGACACCACCCTTGTGGTAGAAAGTGAAGAGGAACTAAAAAGCCTCTTGATGAAAGTGAAAGAGGAGAGTGAAAAAGTTGGCTTAAAGTTCAACATTCAGAAAACGAAGATCATGGCATCTGGTCCCATCACTTCATGGGAAATAGATGGGGAAACAGTGGAAACAGTGTCAGACTTTATTTTGGGGGGCTCCAAAATCACTGCAGATGGTGACTGCAGCCATGAAATTAAAAGATGCTTACTCTTTGGAAGGAAAGTTATGACCAACCTAGATAGCATATTCAAAAGCAGAGACATTACTTTGCCAACAAAGGTCTGTCTAGTCAAGGCTATGGTTTTTCCAGTGGTCATGTATGGATGTGACAGTTGGACCTTGAAGAAAGCTGAGTGTGAAGAATTGATGCTTTTGAACTGTGGTGTTGGAGAAGACTCTTGAGAGTTCCTTGGACTGCAAGGAGATCCAACCAGTCCATTCTAAAGGAGATCAGTCCTGAGTGTTCATTGGAAGGACTGATGCTGAACCTGAAACTCCAATACTTTGGCCACCTGATGTGAAGAATTGACTCACTGGAAAAGACCCTGATGCTGGGAGGGATTGGGGGCAGGAGGAGAAGGGGATGACAGAGGGTGAGATGGCTGGATGGCATCACGGACTCGACGGACATGATTTTGGGTGAACTCCGGGAGTTGGTGATGGACAGGGAGGCCTGGTGTGCTGCAATTCACAGGGTCGCAGAGTCGGACACGACTGAGCAACTGAACTGAACTCAACCTTATAAAGCAACTGTACTCTAATAACAATGAAAGATTTGCCTAATCAAAAAATTTATGATAGTTTTTTTAAATTCAGCCATCAAAATTCATATATTCACCCTACTACAAATGTCCATAGGCAGAGATAGCCAAGAGTAGACTGTTTAAGAAAATCTGCTGATTGGAACAGTTAAAACCAGTGTACGGCAGTTGCCCACAGCCAATTTGTCACATTCCAAAATGTAACCTGTAAACTGGTTGTTGAAAGCCCCAAATCCCGTTTTCCACACAGATGCATGCGTGTGTGCTGCCACTTCAGTTGTGTTTAACTCTTTTGACCCTATGGACCGTAGCCCACCAGGCTCCTCTGTCTGTGGGATTCTCTTAGCAAGAATACTGGAGTGAGTTGCTGTGCCCTCCTCCTGGGGATCTTCCATGACGCAGGGATCGAAGCTGCCTCTCAAGTCGCCTGTACTGGCAGACAGGCTCTTAACTACTAGCACC
Source organism: Aepyceros melampus (assembly GCA_006408695.1). NCBI lineage: Eukaryota > Metazoa > Chordata > Mammalia > Artiodactyla > Bovidae > Aepyceros > Aepyceros melampus. The sequence continues at coordinate 314,739 of SJXQ01005764.1, forward strand.
ACCCGGGAAGCCTTTTCCATACAGATACTAGTGCTCTAAATTATAGTCAGGCTTCAAGGACTGCCTATAAGAGTCTGAAAGCAGAATAAGCATGAGAACATCATTTTGGTGGAATCCCAAAGGGCCCCGGGACTCCTTAAACTCAGTGGGAATGATGTGGGGAGGAGGTCTGGGTACTGCTCTTAAGACAAACACTGTGGCTTTGTCTCTGGTTTAGGCTCCATCACCAAACATGTCTGAGAATGAAATGGCAGCCCATGCTAGGATTCTTACCTGGGAAATTCCATGGACAGTGGAGCCTAGTGGGCTGCAGTCCATGTGGTCACAAAGAGTCAGAAACAACGGAATGACTAAACACCACCACCAGACATGTCAAGCAGTCCTCGGCACATGTGAGCGAGTCAATGAATGAATGAGTCAACGAATGAATGAGAGGAGGCACCCGCTACACCCCAGAGTGTGACACGTGAGGGTCTGGCACGATCCAACAAGAAGAACCTCTCAAAGCAGAGCCAAGGAGGGAAAGGCAAGGCTTGCTGTCCATTCAAATATTCTCATAATGGAAACAGCTTAAAAACGGATTCGTTTTAAACTGAAAAAGTCTCCCTTTCCCCTGACTGGAGCCCCAGGGGGTTGGCCTCCCCAGAAGACACATGTCAAGCGTTTTGGGTATTTCCCCAGAAGTGTCCCAGGCAGAATCAAACACCGACATGGATACTAACTCCTGCCTTTAAACAAAACAGAAGCACCTTGGACACACGACTCTGCACTGCACTGTCTCCATCGCCCACGCAGAGAACAGCCGTCACTCCCCCTTGCCCCTGTCTCACCCCCCCCAAACACTGGCTCCTCTAGGATTCCTGGCCCCAGGCTCCCGGGTTCTCCTTCCCCTCTGACTGCTCAGTGGTCTGCAGACCCTGGGGAGCCGCAGGGCTCACGCTTGGATAAGCTCTGCTCTTCTCCAGCAACAGTCAGTCTGTGAAGAGCGCACGCATCCTGGGATGTTCTTCCCTCCACACCATCAGGCTTCCGTGCCCCACCCCCCTTTCAGGCTTTGCTCAACTGCACCTTTCCCTGAAGGAGTGCTACACGCTCTCAAAACTGCCAGTCCACCCCGCCCCCCGCCTCCTCTCCCCTGCTAGGTCATGTCCATAACACTCATTAGACCTTGAATATCTATGTTCTTGTAATTTACGGCATCCATGGCAAACAGAAGAGGAAAAAATGGTAACGGTGACAGATTTCATTTTCTTGGGCTCCCAAATCATTGCGGTCAGTGACTGCAGCCATGAAATTAAAAGACACTTGCTCCTTGGGGGAAAAGCTATGACAAAGCTAGACAGCATATTAAAAAGGAGAGACATCACTTTGCCAACAAAGGTCCATATAGTCAAAGCTATGGTTTTTCCAGTAGTAATATAGAGATGTGAGAGTTGGATCAGAAAGAAGGCTGAGCACTGAAGAACTGAGGCTTTCAAACTGTGGTGCTGGAGAAGACTCTTGAGAGTCCCTTGGACAGCAAGGAGACCAAGCGAGTCAATCCTAAAGGAAATCAGCCATGAATATTTGTTGGAAGGACTGATGCTGAAGCTCCAATAGTTTGGCAACCTGATGAGAAGAGCTGACTCAACGGAAAAGAGCCTAATGCCAGGAAAGACTGAAGGCAAAAGAAGGGGGTGGCAGAGGATGAGATGGCTAAGTAGCATCACTGACTCAATCAATGTGAGTTTGGGCAAACACCAGGAGATAGTGAAGGACAGGGAAGACTGGCAGGCGGCAGTCTATGGGGTCACAAAGAGCTGGACAAGACTGAGCAACTGAACACCAACAAATCTATGGTTTATTTTCTACTTCTCACCTCTAGAGTATAACACCAAGGATTTTTTTTCTTGGCTTGTTTCTATTTCTATCTTTGGTTCCCAGAAAAATGCCTGGCACTCAATGATAGGCACTTGGTAAATCTTTGTTGAATGAAGTAATGAATAAGCAACATGTTTTGAATACTATCATTTAACAGCTTCCTTATTAGGTGGAGAAAACGATCTCCTTTTATTTGATACTGCCTGGTACCCCAGCCTAGGACAGTGAGCATTTATGCAATTAGTCCCCTCTGAAAGGACCTTTTAGGGTCTCTCCATCGTTTCACTAAAGGAAATCAATCCTGAATATTCATTGGAAGCACTGATGCTGAAGCTTCAAATTTCTACTTACAATATCTTCCAGGAATTCAAACTCAATGTTTCCACGATTAAAATGCTCTTTAAGAAGGAAATATTTAAAAACTGGTCATGTGAAATCCAATTAATGATAAAACAGGTTAAAACAGCAAGTAAATCAAACCAGTGAATCCTTAAGGCAATCAACCCTGAATATTCATTGGCAGGACAGATGCTGAAGTTGAACTTCCAATACTTTGGTCACTTGGTTTGAAAAGTCAACTCATGGGAAAAGACCCTGATGGGAAAGATTGAGGGCGAGAGGAGAAGAGGGCGAAAGAAGCTGAGATGGTTGGATGGCATCACCAATTCACTGGATGTGAACTGGGACAAATTCTGAGAGATGGTGAGGGGCTAGGAAGCCTGGCGTGCTGCAGTCCACGGGGCTGAGAAGAGTCAGATATGACTTGGAGACTGAAAGGACTCACCCTCCTTCCCCTGCACTGAGGGGGATTCACCTGAGCATACCTGGTCCCTAAGTACGATTCTTTCGCTACTTAGAAAGAATACAAACACACACCCTTCTACATGGACACGCATTTGCAGATAAAAAATGAGGATTAAAATGAAAAGAGTTGAGTTTTTCCTTTTGGTACAAATATCTCAAAAGCTGACACGAGTAAGAGGAGGCGCAAGTGTCTGAACCCATTTGTTGGGCAACCGAGCAGGCGACGTGTTTGCTTGGATGTGTGTCGAGTGACAGCCCGTGGAGAGTTATTACAATAAAATTATAGGGTTGATCAGAGAGAAAAATTGCAGGGAGAACAACTCACGCTAGGCTTTGAGAGAGGAAAACAGGGCAGAAACAACAACAAACCCTCAACAGTTGTTTTTGTTTTTTGGTGAAAGCACACAGCACATTGCTAGGAAAGCCCGTCCACGTGGCAGCGTGGCCCGTCTCTCTCTCTGACTGCGGGAGGCCCTTGGGAAGATGGTGACACAGCCCGGAACTCCCAGTAAAGAAGGGGAGACTGCTGAGGAAGAAACCGATTCCTCTTCAGCCCTTTCTCCTATCCACCCTACATCTCAGGAACTCCTGATACGTCAGGCTGTTTCCCATGTTTTTCCTTTTCAAAAATTCTCAGGCAAAAGAGTCACTTAGCACTTAGAACCAAGAACTGTGAGACAACAAATCCAATGCCCCGTATGTTTAAGAGCAGAGGGTGAGGCCTCTGCCTGGCTTTGTCAAGAGAAGGTACTGAAGCCACCAGCTGTGTCTCCCCTGCTCAAGGTCCTTAAGGAGGCTCTGCAGAGCACTGGGGACATCCCATGTTGGAGGAAGCCTCCGCAGGTGTCTCCTCGCTGAGTTCGTGCAGGACCACTGCTGCACCTGACCGTGGGATCACCTTAGCTTCAACCATGAGGTCCATCCGACACACAGGATACTCTTTGTTTTTCCTTAGAAAGGACTCAAACTCCTTCCCCTGCACTGAGGGGGGATTCAGTTGAGCATACCTGGTCCCTTCCTCCCGTGGTTAGTTATCCCCCAGCTTTGCTCTTTGGTCCTCTGGGAAACACTGGGAGGGACTGTTTCACCCCCTTCACTGTGCTCCCCAATTATTATAAATGAGCACAGCCCAACCTACAATGTCTTCAGGGATGAAAGCCTCAATCACAGCTCAGGAATGAGATTGCTTCATCTTTTGCAATAAGTCAAGGTCCTTCCTGTCCCTGCTCTTCAGCTGCATTTCCTACTTCCTGCTGGGTGTCCCGACACACTAAAAACAGGTAGAAACCAATGACGTTTCAAACGTGTCAAACCAGAGATGCCCCCCAAAGAAAGATGCTTCAAATCAAGGAGTGAGCAATCAAGGCCAAATAAACTAGGTCAGCAGATTTGTTTCTGAGCTGAAAAAGTTGGATATGTTTCTGAGTCACAGAGCATTAATCACGGAAGACAATCAAGCTAAATTGCTTGCCTCACAAGGGCAAGGATGGAGCCAGGTCAGAATGGTTAAGCACCTCCCAGGAGTTAAACTGTGGTGGTTAGAAAAGGCCCAAGTATAATAATTCATTTTCCATCAGAGATTATTTTGTTATCAAGGTCACTGTCTATCAAATAAGACAAATAATAAAATTGTTCTTCCACGTACAGTATCTTCCAGGAATTCAAACCCAATGTTTCCACGATCAAAGTGCTCTTTAAAAAGGAAATATCTAAAAACTGGTCATGTGAAATCCAACTAATGATAAAATAGGTTAAAACAGCAAGATCAAACCAGTGAATCCTAAAGGAAATCAACCCTGAATACTCACTGGAAGGACTGATGTTAAAACTGAAGCTCCAATACTTCGGTGACTTGATGCAAAGAGCCGACTCACTGGAAAAGACTCTGATGCTGGGAAAGATAGAGGGCAAGAGGAGAAGGGGACGACTGAAGTTGAGATGGATGGATGGCATCACCAACTCAACAGACATGAGTTTGAGCAAATTCCGGGGACAGTGAAGGTCAGGGAAGCCGAGCGTGCTGTGGTCCATGGGGTTGCAAAGAGTCAGACACGACTGAGCGACTGAACAACCGCAGCAGCAAATACCACAGAATCACCTACCCTAAATGAAACAAATGCATTCAAATCACCACAGTGTCCTCAGCACATCTCCCAAGAAGATTCCTTCCATAGGAGAAACAGTCAATGCACATTTAACACTTCGGAGGACTGCGGTGATGCTGTTTCTACTGAACGGGATTTCATCATCATCCTCTTTCCAGTATCAGATAAAAGAATGCCAAGAAACAAGACTGGTCTATCAGGTAATTCCATTTCACTTTTATAAAGCCATAACAACGATTAACAAACCCTTTAAAGCAGTTTCAGAACATCCAACTTGCTAATCTGGGTCTGAGACAGAATCCAGACTGCCTATGTTGAGAAATGATGGCTTCAAATTGAGTAATGGCTGTTATCAGACCACCCAAAACCAGAGAAGCCAGAGGCAGGGCGCCTGTGCCTCCTGCTCAGAACTATCATGTGGTCATGCATGGATGTATGTCAGGAGGAATGACAATGGGAGGTGATGGGGGCGGGGGTGCAAGCTAGCCACACCCGTGTCATCAGGGAATATCTAAGCTACTATCCAGAAAAACATCCATTTCTGCTTTACTGACTATACCAAAGCTTTTGACTGTGTGGATCACAATAAACTGTGGAAAATTCTGAAAGAGATGAGAATACCAGACCACCTGACCTGCCTCTTGAGAAATCTGTATGCAAGTCAGGAAGCAACAGTTAGAACTGGACATGGAACAACAGACTGGTTCCAAATAGGAAAAGGAGAACGTCAAGGCTGTATATTGTCACCCTGCTTATTTAACTTATATGTAGAGTACATCATGAGAAACGCTGGACTGGATGAAGCACAAGCTAGAATCAAGATTGCCGGGAGAAATATCAATAACCTCAGATATGCAGATGACACCACCCTTATGGCAGAAAATGAAGAACTAAAGAGCCTCTTGATGAAAGTGAAAGAGGAGAGTGGAAAAGTTGGCTTAAAGCTCAACATTCAGAAAACGAAGATCATGGCATCTGGTCCCATCACTTCATGAGAAATAGATGGGGAAACAGTGGAAACAATGGCTAACTTTTATCTTTCTGGGCTCCAAAATCACTGCAGATGGTGATTGCAGCCATGAAATTAAAAGACGCTTACTCCTTGGAAGGAAAGTTATGACCAACCTAGATCGCATATTCAAAAGCAGAGACATTACTTTGTCAATAAAGGTTCGTCTAGTCAAGGCTATAGTTTTTCCTGTGGTCATGTATGGATGTGAGAGTTGGACTATAAAGAAAGCTTAGCACTGAAGAATTGATGCTTTTGAACTGTGGTGTTGGACAAGACTCTTGAAAGTCCCTTGGACTGCAAGGAGATCCAAACAATTCATCCTAAAGGAGATCAGTCCTGGGTGTTCATTGGTGGGACTGATGCTGAAGCTGAAACTCCAATACTTTGGCCACCTGATGTCAAGAGGTGACTCATTTGAAAAGACCCTGATGCTGGGAGGGATTAGGGGCAGGAGGAGAAGCGGACAACAGAGGGTGAGATGGCTGGACAGCATCACTGACTCAATGACATGAGTCTGAGTGGACTCAGGGAGTTGATGATGGACAGGGAGCCCTGGCGTGCTGCAGTTCATGGGGTTGCAAAGAGTTAGACACGACTGAGCAACTGAACTGATCTGCTTTACCACTCAGTCAGCTCCCCTTTATCAACCAGGCACATTCAACTCACCATCCTGAACTCAAAGGCTCATCCAAGAACATGTCATTGCTGGCATCAAGAAGAAAGGAACATAACGAAAAACAAATTTCCCAATGGAGGGAGACCATTCCATTTCACCAATGCTTCTGGAATACCTGGATAGAGAAATTCCAGGTCTCCACCCTCCCCATTCAGAGAAAAATACTGTCGATAAAAGAAGCAGAGAAAAGGGCAGCCATGAAAGCTTTCTTTTGGATAAGAAATTCTTCAAAACCAAGTTATAAATGATTTTGCTGATAGGATACCATGACTATCTATCCTTATATGTTGGAATCATTTTCTATGGCAATGCAAGTGGAAACTTATCATTTGTTTTTAATTAGAATGCACATCTAATCAAAACTTTACTATCGACTTGATGCTTCATTAAAGAGCCCAGAAAACCAAGCATGCTTTGATTTTCCAGCACTGAATACAAAGAGTGAAAATGAGTGGTGTACGAATTATCTTCCAAATTACAAGAAAATGGAATATTCATTGGTAAGGAAGAGGGGGAAAAAAACGTGTTTACCTTCGACTGTGCTAATAATGGAAGGGAAAGAAGGGGGCAGGCCAGATGGCATGTCCGGGAAGGTACAGATGATTGTGGAAGTGCTAATTCTTGAGGAGGGGGGAAATTATGATACTCTAATGAGCATAAAGAACTGCAAGTCCAAATTAATTGAAAATGACTGGAACCCAACTGTTGCCCTGGGAAGCACGGCTGAACTCACAGCTCAGAGCAGGACGGTCTCGACCTGGTGCACACACACCGGCTCCTTCACCTCTTGGCAAGATCCCTTGGGCCACACAGGCCAGCTTTTCCCATCAGGGGGCCTCACTTACTGAAGCTTATTTACAATTCAACATTAAATCACTCTGAACACAACTGTATCCACTAAACCAAAGGTTAAAGATGGATCAATAAAAAAATTTTCCTTTGTAAGCTCACATCTTCTTTTATTTTTGGATTGATAATGAAATGTGTTTGTTTTCTAAAAAAAAAAAAGAAAAGAATTCTGCATGTATGTGCAATGTAGGTTTATTCATAATAGACAAACCACCACAACTAAAACGTCCACAATAAAAACGTGGCAAATTCCTATCACATCGTATCTGGAAAGACTCCTTCAGTTAGCTGGGTCCTGAGCAGCACTGTTCTCAAAGCTGGGGTCCATGGTGAACAGAACAGATGTCAAGTCCAAGAACAGAGGAAGCAGATGCTCTGGTTGGGGGAGGCACACGATAGACACAAACAAGTAAAACACGTGCTCGTATGAAGAAAATGGAGGCAGAGCAGGGAGTCAGTGCTGGGTGGGGTGACAGGTGATGGGGCGCAGGTGCAGAGGCAGCTGTGTAGACCTGCTGAGGCAGGATGTCCCAGGCTGATGGGCAGCAAGGACACTCGTCCCTTGGTGTCTGTTTTGGGGAGGGGTGACTGATTCCAGTACACCCTCAGATACCAAATTCTATAGAAGCTCAAGTCTCTTATGTAAAACGGCATACGCTCGGTCACTCAGTCATGTCTGGCTCTTGCTACCTCATGGACTGTAGCCTGCCAGACTCCTCTGTCCATGGAATTCTCCAGGCAAGAATACTGGAGTGGGTTGCCTTGCCCTCCTCCAGGGGATCTTCCTGACCCAAGGATCACACCCTCATCTCCTGCATTGGCAGGTGGGTTCTTCACCACCGAGTTACCTGGGAAGCCTGTAAAATGGCACAGTATTTGCTTAACCCCTGCACCTCTTCCCACAGACTTTAAATCATCTCTAGATTACTTATGGGATTCCCTGATGGCTCTGCAGGTACAGAATCTGCCTGCAATGCAGGAGACACAGGTTCAATCCCTGGTTCAGGAAGATCCCCTGGAGGAGGAAACGGCCACCCACTCCAGTATTGCCTGGGAAATCCCATGGACAGAGGAGCCTAACAGACCCTACAATCCACAGGGTCGCAAAGCGTCAGACACTATTGAAGTGACTGAGCATGAAGATTATTTATAATGCCTAACACAATGGAAATACTCGGTAAATAGTTGTAAATACAAAGCAAATGCTATGTAAATAGTTGGGGGCATATTCAAGTTTTGAGTTTTGGAATTTTCTGGAAGATCCTTAAAAAATATTTTTCAGTAATACCTAATACAATGGAAATATTATGTAAATAGTTGTAAATACAATGCAAGTACTATGTAAATAGCTGCTGGGACAAATTTACATTTTGTTTTTGAACTTTCTAGAACATTCTGAAGAAGTATTTTTCAAGTCATGGTTGGCTGAATCCAGGGATACAGAGCATGAAGATACAGGGTTGTACCATGCTCTGAGATGGGAAGCACAATCCTGTTCAAGGCCTGGTGAGGAAGCCATGAACTCTGGTTAAAGCGTCAGTTTTCACCCCCAAGAACTACACCATGGGCTCCTGGAAGTCATGGAGCCTACAGGATGAACAAAGCTGCAGAGGGACAGGTGCAAGACACTGTTTAAACTTGCTTAAATGTGAACACCACCACGAATAATTTAGTGATGCTATAGAGAACGGCTGCTCCTAGGAGGGAGGCAAGTACAACTGCAGAGGAGAACACAGGGAAAGTAAGCCATTTGGGATAATGCTTTATCTCTTAAGACTGGATGTGGGATACAGAGGTGGTCACTGTATCTATTATTCAACTTTTTCAGGTATCAGAAATATCACACACTAATTCTAAGAGAGATCGTCATCCCATCTCAACGTCCTCTGAGATCTGAGTTAAGACCCACCCATGGGTCATCCTGACATGGATCTCTACATAATGGACAAGGCTGTCCAGTATTTCTAATTTGCTGTCATCAAGAATATTTTACCACTGGTGGAAACGTTTCTGGTACAAGGAGACAGGAAACAGACTAAGGGACTGGAAAGCTGTCATCACTTTCCTAGCCCTCAAACGACACATTAGAGCCTTTTCGGGTCCACAGACAAGGGCTGCAGAGAAGACGGCAAATCTCTGTTCAGTGCTTTAAACCGTCACCAGCATCACCTTAGACACAGCCCCTCATCCACGTAGAAGGCGGGCATTTTTAGCAATGTCACCTTTGCTTCTCAATATACTTCTTTAAAAAAATAAATAAAACACTGTGGATAACAGGACCTCATATATACAGGTGTGTAATTCACACCTCACCTGTATGTGGCAAAGATTCCTGGGGGCATGGGCTCCCCCAATTCCTGCTGCCTCCACCCCGACCTCTACCTCCAGCAGTTCGCTCCATCCTCAAAACCAAGGAAAGCAAGGAAGTAGAAACACCAGGTGCTCCCAGAGGAGATGGGTCCTGCTCTCTGAGTCCCTGTGCGGAGGCACCAATGTCACAGCAGCTGAACCAAAGCTGTTGCAGGCACAAGACAGCCTCGGTGCTCCTGGGTGCCCAGGAGCCCTGGGCACTGCTCCTCCTAAACACGCTTCCAGGTGTGTCTGCCCCCCATCCCCCTCCTCCTCCGCCCACCCTATTCACTCACCCTCTCCCAGGCCTCAGCTTCCAAGGCATTAATAGCATCCTTTTGTAATGAGTCCCCATCTTGCTCCAGAAGCTGGACCGCTCTGGCGCGAAGGCTACCGGACACCTCTCCCAGGTCCTGTGGACCCCACGGACCTCGGCAACACCATCACCTCCCCAGTGCTCTTCCTGGACCCAGTCTCATCCCTTAGTCATGTACCATGTCTGACTAAGCATCCTTTCCTCCTTGGCCTTTGTACCTGCTGGTCAGTCACCCCACAAACAGCCCCTCTCTAGTCCACTCTGGATCCTACCAGACCCTCCCCTTCTTCTCCGCCACATGCTGACTCTTGGCCATTGTCCGGGTCCAGGTTAGACCTCACTCCCCTCTGCCAGGACCACATCCCAAGTCTGAGTGGTGAGCTTCTTGGGGAGAACATGCAGCCGATGCCCCTTTCACAGGCAGTGACAGCTCTGTGCCCTGGGGGAGCCCAGCGAGTGGCTGCTGCTTATTTTCCTCTTTTGCTCTGTTGCTGACATTGGCACAGTGCTAATGCAAAGTCCTCTGGATGTATTTCATCATCAGGAGAAGGAATGAAGGCACAGGACAGTGGGAGCAAAGCATGGAAGAAATCCAAGATGTTCCTTCAACTAAAGTCTGCTACCCTAACTCATTAAAAAGACCCCAGGGACTGCAGCATGCCAGGCTTCCCTGTCCTTCACTGTCTCCCGGAGTTTGCTCAAACTCATGTCCATCGAGTCAGTGATGCCATCCAACCATCTCATCCTCTGTGGCCCCCTTCTGCTTTCTATCTTACCCAGCATCAGGGTCTTTTCCAATGAGTTGGCTCTTCGCATCAGGTGGCCAAAGTGTTGGAGCTTCAGCTTCAGCATCAGTCCTTCCAATGAATATTCAGGGTTGATTTCCTTTAGGATTGACTTGATTGATCTCCTTGCAGTCCAAGGGACTCTCAAGAGTCTTCTCTAGCACCACGATTCGAAAGCATCAGTTCTTCAGCGCTCAGCTTTCTTTATGGTCCAGCTCTCACATCTGTACATGACTACTGGAAAAACCATAGCTTTGACCAGATGTGTGTACCCATGAGAAGATGAACTGGGACACAGTAAAGTTCTGGGTTCAGGTGAACCACAGTTGCAGTAAGAATTCAGAAAAGGGGGATTTAATACAGGTTGAGATCAGAGGCAGGTGTAGGTTTCATAAACGCCAACACTTAAACAAATTTGGGAAACCTTCTCTAAGAAAAAGATGATACAGTCTGAATTTAAACTTAAGTATAGGCTCCATTAATTTTATGCATGGTTAAGCCCACATCTGAGTGGGAAGGTTCAAGAAATCAAACTTAAGAGAAAGAAAAGAATGCATGGTCTCAGTAAAAATCATATCACAAGAAAGGTAAGGTACAGAAAGAGGGCTTGGTGAGTGTAAAAGCTATGTGTGCAGTAGCTGGCTTTCCTGGTGTTTCAGATGGTTAACAGTCTGCCTGCAATGTAGGAGATCTGAGCTCAATGCCTGGGTTGGGAAGAATCTCTGGAGAAGGGAATGGCAACCCACTCCACTGTTCTTGCCTGGAGAAAATCATGGACAGAGGAGCCTGCAATGGACCACAGCCAGGCGCTGTATGAGGCCCAAAGACACGCAGCTGATGGAAGATGTGATTCTTGCCTGGCACAGTGAGAACTGAAAGGCTCTCTGATGGGGGTGGTGACCTGCTGGGTCTCTACTGAGACTGGGCCATAGTGTCAGACAAGCTTCTGAAGACCCTTAGGCTGCATCGCAACTGTAGGTCCAAGGATTGGAAGCTCCCTCTTTTTTTTTTTTTTTGTATTTGGCTGTGTCAGGTCTTAAGTGCAGCATACAGGAGCTTTAGCTGCAGCATGCAAACTCTTAATTGTGGCACGTGGTATCTAGTTCCCTGAGTAGGGATCAAACCCGGGCCCCTAGACTGGGAATGCCAAGTCTTAGCCACTGGATCACCAGGGAAGTCCCCTGGAAGCTCCCTCTTGAGTTCATTTTTCTTTGCTGTTGCTTTTGTTGTTCAGTCACTCAGTTGTATCCAACTCTTTGCAACCTCGTGGACTGTAGCCCACCAGGCTCCTCTGCCCTTCATTGTCTCCCCGAATTTGCTCAGATTCATGTCTGCTGAGTCAATGAATTCATTTTCAGATCCTATTAAATCGATGCCTTGTTTTGTTGCCCCCATATGAAAGCTAAGAATCTCACAATATCTTGAAAATATCTGTAAGACCCAAAGTATTCAGCCTGATTTTGATCAGCAGATCACATTTTCTCATAGAAGCATCTCTGCTTCACTGGCTTCACTCCATTTTTCTATTATTCATCATAAGGAGAGAAAACTAACCTCAACTGAAGATGTATTAAAGAGCCACATATTTTCAATTAGACATTCATTTCATACTCCAGACCATCACACTACATGATTATCACCCCTACTTAACAGATAAGAAAACAACCCTTAATCCTACTTCCTTAACCTTTTAAATTTTATATTAATTTCCTAGGGCTACAAAAGCGGTAAGTGACGGATCAGCCATAGGGAAACCCAGACAAGGGTCTTGCCTCTGTGCTAAGCATTCTCACAATCATTAGGACTATTTATTTCCAGTGTATTATCTTTATTAAGACACTAGCCAGTAGGGCTTCCCTGGCAGCTCAGTGGTGAAGAATTCGCCTGCAATGCAGGAGACTCAGGTTTGAGCCCTGGGTTGGGCAGACCCCCTGGAGAAGGAAATGGCAACCCACTCCAGTATTCTTGCCTGGGAAATCCCGTGGACAGAGGAGCCTGGCGGGCTACAGTCCATTGGGTTGCAAAGAGTCGGACATGACTCATCAGCTAAACAAGGACAGGAATCTGTGTCTATCACCTAGACACTTGTGAGGTACCAGGTACTGTGTGCAGTGCTTTGCGTGTACTGCACCATTTAACCCTCATAACCTCGGGATCTCAGAGAAGGCAATGGCACCCCACTCTAGTACTCCTGCCTGGAAAATTCCATGGACGGAGGAGCTTGCAAGGCTGCAGTCCACGGGGTCGCTGAGGGTCGGACACAACTGAACGACTTCACTTTCGCTTTTCACTTTCATGCACTGGAGAAGGAAATGGCAACCCACTCCAGTGTTCTTGCCTGGAGAATCCCAGGGACGGGGGAGCCTGGTGGGCTGCTGTCTATGGGGTCACACAGAGTCAGACATGACTGAAGTGACTTAGCAGTAGCAGCAGCAACCTCGGGATCTAAACATTATGGCCATTTTGTAAGTGATTAAATAGACTCAAGAAGTTAACAGACTTGACCCACGTAGTAACCACACAGCCAGCCTAGGAGCCCATCCCAATCCCAGGGCTGTTAGATTCCAAGATACACATTGTAATTGTTGTTGTTTTAGTCACTTCCCAGGTGGAGCTAGTGGTAAAGAATCCGCCTGCCAATGCAGAAGATACAAGAGAAGAGGGTTCAATCCCTGGGTCAGGAAGTCTCCTGGAGAAGGAAATGTCAACCCACTCCAGTATTCTTGCCAGAAAAATTTCATGGACAGAGGAGCCAGGCGGGCTACAGTTCATGAGGCCACAAAGAGGAGCACACGACTGAGCAACCGAGCACAATTATTAACAGTAGCCTCTAGACAGTGCAGTTTCTTCTGCTTGTCTTTCAATATTATTAGAAAATATTTTACCAGGAGTATGCATTACTCTTAATACCTGAAATAACAGAGAGGTTTTAACTGGAAGGATAAATAGGAATGAAAATCATTCCATCTTCTGAACATTTCATTTTCCACCCTAATCAGTCCAAAAGTAATAATTAAGCTTCAACTAAATATGATCACAAAAAATATGTCATGATTTGCCAAAATACCAATCGCTGAGAGGAACTAGCATTACATACAATTTCTGAAATTTTTTGGATTACTCCTTTAACAAAAGGTCATCTGTCTCCAGACTCCTGTTCTTCCAATACACCCTACATTGATCACCAGGTGAACATTGTCTTTCCTACTCCACTACTTTCAATGGCTCCCTAGTACCTAGCAAAGTGCAAAATGTTCCTTAGTCTCATATTCACTGTAAGACCACACACTCTCTCCTGCGACTCATCTCCTATTCCTCCGCAGGGTAAAGACTACATTCCAGTTACCTTGAGGCCTCCTAACTTTCAGTGTTCTATCTGGAATGTCTTTTCAATGACTAGTCAAAGTCCAACTATCTTCCAAGGACTCAAATGGAAAAGCCAAACTTGAAAATGAAGACCACTCAATAGATTTTTTCCTACAAAGGGATGCACCTCAGTCACCAAATACATAGAAGGGGGCATGTGAATAAGCACTGAACATCATAGAGCATTTTTTAAATTAGTGTAGCCAAGTGACAAACCCTATTTCATAAAATTCATGACACCGTTAATTCTAAGAAATAACACAATACGTAGCACGCTGCCAATTAAGTGGAGATTCATATGTTGGAATTTTAATTTTCTAGTTATTTACAGAACTCTTTTGACTTAATTACATATTCTTTGCATGCACAAAGAGAAACAAAATAAACTAGCCAAGGTACTAAAAAAATTCTATTATAGGTCAAAATCCAACTTTCTCAAATTGCATGCTGATTCAGTTACCATGGTCTATGCCTTTACACAGTAAATACCACCTATGTTTCTTCATGGGTGATGCACTATTTCTTATGCGTGCTCCATTATGTCTCCAAGATTTCCTTCCAATCAACTGACACCCAATCTCCAATTTTTGATGTCTGCGTCTTTATCAATGAATTCAGTTGCCAGTTTTCTCTCTGCCATATGGCTGAGAGCAACTGTAAGACATATCCCAATTTCAGAGATGTGCAAATATGAAAAAAAAAAAAAAAGGTTTGTTTTAGAGAAAGGATGAAATGTGGGGCTTGACTAAAACACAGAGAAAGTCCCTACTGGAGAATGTAAATACAACATATATTAAAAAATGACCAAAGAAGAGAGATCTAAAAAGATGGCTAATGGGAAGCTGTTACAGAGCATGGGAAGCTCAGCTCAGGGCTCTGTGATGACTTAGAAGGGTGGGGATGGGGGAGTGGGGTGGGAGGCAGACTCAAAAGGGAGGGGATATATGTATGTATATATATCCCCTCAAAAGGGAGGGGGTGTGTATGCATATGGCTGATTCATTTCACTGTACTGCAGAAACTAACACAACATCTTAGGGCAATTATATTCCAATAAAAACATTAAAATAAAAAAATTTTAAGGAGAAAATAGTTTTTCTCTTCTTAGTTCAACATCAAGATCAATACCATGGCCCAGCCCTCATTCAGCTTTTGTCTCCCTCCATCTGATCCTTCTCCCCTTCTTCTGAGTACATCTGCTCTACTGATGTCCCCATGACACCAATTAGAGATGGCAGGAAGGGAAGCAGGCTGCCTGCCCATCTTCTCTCAAAGAAGCCGTCCTTTTTTCTCACGGTACCTGCAGTATTCTCTTCTTGGATAAGACAAAACCTCTAGAACCTACCTAATCTGAGCTGTGGCGGAGCAGCAAACTCGTTAGGAAGAGGACCGTGTGGTTAGAAACAACTGCATACAAGAGTCTGAACATTCTCATTTTTAAGGAAGTGGCCATGCTTTTTAAGCCTTGTCAACTATTTTTTAATACTGAAGCATAAGTCACATATGGCCTCACTTCTTAATCCAATTCCATAAATATTTACTCAATACCCTACGAGTTTAGACCTGTGCTGGTCTGGGAATGAAACTCCAAGCAAAAGGAAAATTAGTCCCTTCAAACAACAGGCACTCATTCAGTTTAAGTAGAGAGAAAAATACAGCGCATGAGGCAGAGGAAGTATCCCAACTGTTCTCTAGATTGAATACAAACCTTTCTGCTTTTTTCTTTTCTCAAGTCTGTAAGGAAGGGTTATAAGAATAGTGCATCAAAATGTCAGCCATCTAAAAATTAAGTTGTCAGCTTTTTCCTCTGTACTGCAAATTACCAAAGAATTAGGGGTTTGGCGCTAATAGAAGCTTACAACTGTGAAGTATGCAATTTAGCCAATCATGGTTAAGTCTAAAAATGCAACACCAAAGACGTTTCAACGAATTGAGCTGCAGTTCTGGTACTTAATTTCAACTTCCCTATTTGGGCTATCTTTTTTTTTTTTTCCTTCCCTTTTGCATTGGCAATGTGCTCTGGACAGTGACACGGTTAAATGAGAACTGCTCGCAGGTCCCACGTACATAATAGTCTCACATGAGAAAAGGTCAGTCATCTTAATGAAGAGGTGGCAAGAAGACCCCAGGCTGCAGCTGTTCTGTGTGTCTCCTTTATGCTCACATCATATTCAAGTCAGGAATCACAACAGGAAACTGATTTATTACAAATTCGGGTGCGGCCTGTCTGGGATCAGCCCTGCACTAGAATGCTCAGTTCAGAGAATTCAAAAGTGCTAAATTATAAAATCGTCTACACATAAACCAAAAACTTACATAGAAATCAATTACCCCAAATCACTGCAGGTTATCTTCTACACTTATGAAACCTCTTGCTTTCTTTTCCCATTTTTTTTTCTAATTTCCAATTGCAAACACATCACTGGAAAATACATCAGATAGAACACTGTCTACCCAGAAAGAGACTGTATCTCGACAGACACCACACCACACACTTTTGAAAGACACACCACACACTTTTGAAAGACAAGACTAACCACCTACAACAAGAATTTAGCAAGAAGGCTACTTAGGTACAAAAAGAGTAAGAAATATATTGACTCTATTCTCTGCATTAATATATACTTGTTAATTAAGTATGATTTTTCAATGGCCCTCCTAAAAAACTAACAATATTTTCCTTAATAGGAGGAAGAGTCAATCATTTCTACTACTGCACACACACACACACACACACACACACACAAACTCTGCTTCCTTAATCTCTGAAACACACTTTCCCATGCAGGCTGGCATCCATATCTCATGCTTCAAACGATACCTTATGGTGCAGTTCAAGTTGAGAAAGGAGAGCCTCATTCATGGATCAGGCAAAGTTAACGCCGGCAGATGCTTCAGACCGTCTGGTGTTGCCTGCCCCACCCTTGTTTCCTTTGAGCCATAGTGATGTCACAACACCAGACAGGGCAGGGCAGTGACTTCACGGCTCCAGTCCCTGCTTCTGAGCACACAATTCTCTGTAGCCAAGAGAAATCAAATGAGAGCAGAGCTCTCCAGGAGTGCCTGACGAATTCTCAACAAGCTAGAAGCTGTGTAGCCTTCCGGAAGAAAGAGATGCTGCAGTGATACCATCAGAGATCTCTCTAAAGGAAGCGGTGCCAGAGATAAACCTGAGTCACAGTTTTCCATAGTAAGTCTCTATTTCACGATAAAGCTGACGTTCACAGGAAAACAATGGTTGGAGCCTTAGAAGAGGCTGGGGAGGAAAGATGACCAAGGAACTCCAGGACTTAAGTAATCTCTCTCCATGAGAGTCAAATTCTCGAGGAAAAGAAACATGTCTTTATTTTTCAGCTCACTCTTGGAGTTCTATTTTACTGGAGAGGACATGAATTCTATTTTGTGAATTTAAGGCTTTTTTTTTTTCCTAAAAAAATCACTAACTTAAATAGCCTTCAAAGTATGTCCCTGCCATAATAATCCAACAAACTGTAAATCAAGGAAGGATTTACAAAATACTGACATCATAACATCTCTTGGTCAATGAACAGTTGCCTCCCTTTCCTTGGGCAGCCCCTTAATGCATTTAACCAATGTTTCAAGACCAAGGTATCGCCAAGAGAGCTTCTGATCAAGTTAAAAAAAAAAAAGTCCCAGATCTCCTATTTCAACACAATTCAAAGTTGGCCCAAGTCCAAGCACTGTACAAGAATTGACAAAACCTGCTTTTAACCTAAATAGCATTGGTACAGAAGAAACGACTTAAAAATGAAAAGTGAACAGCTCTCTGAGATACTGACCTTTGACCTCCATCTTCTCAATCCTTCAGCTCCAAGGGGTTTACATATTAAAGAAAGTGGCCACTCTTCCCGCTACTGAGAAATCATTCAGAAAACACATTCTGCGCTGCCAAAATTATTTGCCTAAAGTGTATTAGCTCGATAAACTGCAGTAACTGGTGCATCTGGTATGTTGCTTTTCTAAACCACTCGAAAATCATAATGCAAATGAGACTATTTAGTATTCAGCTATTTTATTTTCATCAATGCCTTCTGGAATTAACAAATTAAAATCAGGCTTCTCAATATGGAATTTATTTCCTCTCAAAATGACTTTGTTACTCCAACTAAAGTTTTGAAAATCTGATACCAAAATTAACGTGCATTTTTAAAAATCGCTGTTTGATCCAAGATACGAATCACCTCCCATTCCCCAGAGTTTACTCAAACTCGATGCGCTCTTTTCCCTTAATAGAGCTTTTCTGCTCAATTTGCTGTATAATTACTGCGTCTAGGGTTCCCAGATCATAAATGGAGGTTTACCATTTTTCTTTGAGACATTAAAAATCAGTGTAAAATTCAAAAAGACTGTTTTTAGTGCTTGGTCAGATCTGATGGCTCTTCCACTAGGAAAGTTATTGCTACCAGGAAAACTCCAACGCACATCTGGCCGCCCCAGGGACCCTAAAATGGACCCCCCCCAAAAAAAAAGGACGAGAGGGATATCTGCAAAAACAATTCCGCCAGACTGAGGTTCAAAAAAAAGAAAAAGAAAAACTGAAACACCAAGTTAAACACGAAATGCAAGCGACGCATGACAGGGCTGCCTGGCCCTCTCAGGATTTCTCAGGCCGGCCTCCAGGCGTAATTAACAACACATGTTCTCTTTATCTTTCTATGTGTTCTGCAACCTTCTCAACTTTAACCCTGAGCTGGTACTGAAGGAGGAAAAAAATCCCTAGACAACTTGGGATCCGGAAATCTGAAAACCGAGGAGAGACCGCTCCCGCGGCGAAGGACCACAGGGGCAATAGACTAGGTAACCACACCCACCGCAT
>SJXQ01005764.1:335648-359039 GCA_006408695.1 Aepyceros melampus
GGGGCGGGGGAGGGGGAGTGGTTTGCAGGCAAAAGAAATTATTCCTATTTGTCTCGCAGTATCACAGCCCCAGCCAAGTAACCAAGGCACATTTATGAAAATGTTAAAGGACTTCTCCAAATACTCCTGTCACCTTTCTGGGAGCTCACCGACTCATTCAGGGAGGGAAAAAATGGATTTACACAAGTACTGCATTTACTATCGAGTGCCAGATACGTGGTGCACAGTTAAATGGCTGCGGCAGAGCTTCTGGACCGGGTCTGTCCGTGGCCCGGTGTTTCCAGGACAGGGAAGATGGGAATAGATAGGGGAGAGGGCTATACAGTGCAGGGAACCATAGTCAATGTCCTGTAATAAACCTGGTGGAAAAGAATAAAAGGGAGGGGCATGTTTCAGACTGTATTAGAGACAGAGTTGTAAAACTGTGGTTCCTGTGTTCTGTGGAGTTTATGGGCCTGCATTCTATAGGTTTGCAGCTTTGGGAAATTTTGAGGGAGAAAATGTGACTTGAGTCCTTTCATAGGAAAAATATTCTGATAACACTGTAAATACTAGAAAGGATGGGCAGACAGGAGGTGAGTATGGCATTGTTCCAAGGACCAGAGATAACAAAGACCTGAGCTGTCTTTTAAGTGACAAAGGTGACAGTTCAAATACTGGTTGTGTTTGGTGATGACTTGTGTTAATTTCCTGTGGGGGCCACAAGAGTGTCAGAGATATATACATATATATGTAACATCTGTGCATATATGGCGGTGTGTGTTGCACATGAGATCTGTGAATAAAGAAAGGATTTCTTTTCCTTTTTTACATATGCACACTAAACCACTTTCCTTTAAAGTGGACTTGAACAAATTGTATTGTTTACAGTATATACTGCATTGGCATTATCACTGGAGATACAGATGGTTTCATATTTTCATTCATTTTATTGCAGTATTTTTTATTTTTTTATTTTTAATTGAAAGTGAACCGCTTTCTCCCTGATTGATGAATCTTGGATCTTTCTAGTGATGGAAAAAATCAGCAATAGTGTATGAAGGTCTATTTTCTTGGGAGAAAATGTTCAAATACTAAATATTAGTTTTAAAAGTTAGAAGTACCTAACTGTTCATCCTAATACTGCATGAATTCAAAATTTGGAGTTAAAACCATACTGCTTCATTAACCTGGGAAGCAATTATTATGAAACTGTTTGGGCTTGACCAAGGCTCTATGGTATTCTTTTTTGTTTTTTTCCTAGCACACATGTGGAGAAAAAGAAAGGCCAAACAGAAATTCAGGAGCATCTCAGAGCTAGCTGGTCAGTACTTGCTTGTATCTCTGTAATAAACACTCTTCTTTCTACCTTGTGAATATTATGCCAAAGCCGCTGCTAGTCATCTGTCTCCACACAGTGCCTCACTGGGTACATTGCAAGCAAGCAAGTGAACACTTTTGCTAAATGAATAAATGGACATGGAATAAAGAACTAAGTTGTCACATGGACAGTTCTGTTTCCTCACAAGTAAAAGACTATTTCCAAAATGCTTATGTTTCAAAAGCACTTAGCGTTCCACAAAATAAAAAGACACTATCACATATTAATATTGTTTAGTATCTGACTCTTTTGCGACGCCATGGACTATAGCCCACCAGGCTCCTCTGTCCAGGCAAGAATACTGGAGTGGGTTGCCATTTCCTAACCCAGAGATCAAACCCATGTCTCCAGCATGGTCTTTACCACTGAGCCATCAGATATTAATACCTGCTGAGTAAAAACAATAATGTAAAGATTACACTTATGAATTATAACTCTCTTTGGAAAATAAAATAAGGAGCTCTTCCACCTGGAAAAAAGGAAAGCAAAAAGAAGGTAAGGTGATGCTATTCGTAAAACACTAATAAACACTCTACATCCCTCCAGCTATCAAAAATAAAGCCACTCTACCCCCAGAGAATTTGATATTCTTGTCTGTGTAAGACCCGTCATGGTCCTGCTTCAATGGGTTACAGAAAAGTAGTTCTTGGGTCAAAGAAATGCCTTTCATACAGTCCCAGAGTGATGCAGATTTGGCATGAGAACTCAGATTCCAGATTTTCTGTGTTCACACAGGAAATGCTGAAATAATCCGTGAAACGTGGGGCAAGAATGACCCCATTCCATGACTCGAGCCCAGGTCTTCGTTCTTTCTGGTCTCTCCCACTAAGAGAGAGGCTTACCCTACAATGGGCTTCCTGAGATTGCTCTCTTGTAGGGAAGATACAGGCTTCCCAGGTGGCTCAGTGGGTAAAGAATCCACCTGCAATGCAGGAGACACAATTTGATCCCTGGGTCAGGAAGATCTCCTGGAGAAGGAAATGACAACTCACTCCAGTATTCTTGCCTGGGGAATCCCATAGACAGAGCAACCTGGAAGGCTACTGTCATAGGTCACAAAGAACTGGACACAACTGGAGTGACTGAGCACGCATGCACGCAGGGAAGATATATCACTAAAGGCCAGCAAGCTGTCCAGAATTCTAGCCATGGTCCAGAGAAAAGGGACACAGCTCACTTTAGGCAAAGTATGTGTGTGACTTCATCCCAAACTGTAGAGACAGGATTCCCCACGAGCCTCCATCCATCCGCGAGCATCAATAGCATGCTGACTCCATGGTACGCACGGGTACCATGCTACCTGATGAGTGATGATAACTCCAGCCTGATGGCCAAGGCAAAGGCAGCATTTACCAGCTATATGACAGCCTCATCAACAAGACTCCAGGAAGAGATGATGGAGAGTCTGTCTAGTGGACCCACCAAGACGTTGCCTTCCAGCAGGAGGACCAGGAGAACACTGACTGAAGCTTGACCAAGCCTGGCAGATGCGGCCGCTCTAACAGGCGTGCACCCCTGTCCATGATCTCAGACCACCTTTCATGAAAGCATGTGTTGTTTAAAAATAACTCCATGCCCTTCAGTCCTTTAGGCTGACTGTTCCTCATCGTCAGTTGTCCTAGTAAAATGCTAACAACCCTCGCAGTAACTGAGGCTTATTTTATGCTCATGATAATCTCAGGCACCTGAATTGCATATCAAGTCCTGAAAAGAGGACACAAAGTCTTCAGCCATGGCATTACCAGGGACCATAAATAAGGGAAATCCAGGGATGAATGCATAATTCAGAAGCAACAAGCTTATTCTTCTGAAATGAAAATTCATTTGAGAGTTTCTGGGTTCTAAGAATAGTGTCAAGTTAACAGCTTATCAAGGCTTCCAGATGCTTCATTCTGAGTTTGTATACATCATTTCAGGGGTCTGTGTACATGCAGAGCACAGATGCAGAACGAAATTTTAAAACTCAAGTACAAATGCAGCACAAACTATGTAAAAATATGTACATATGAGAGGGAGCAAGTTTAGACCTGCTAGCACATCATTTGTTTTTTTATGTTGAAGACTTAGTCTCTTTCCTCTCCTTTATTCAGCTATTTTTAAAAACATTTATTTCTAGTGGATAATTATTTTACAATATTGTGTTGGTTTCTGACACATCAACATGAATCAGCCATAGGTATACATATGTCCCCTCCCATTTGAACCTCCCTCCCACCTCCCATCCCATCCTATCCCTCTAGGTTGTCACAGAGCACCAGTGTGAGCTCCCTGCATCATACAGCAAATTCCCACTATCTATTTTACATATGGTAGTGTTTATGTTTCCATGCTCCTCTCTCCATTCGTCCCACCATCTCCTTCCCACCCTGTGTCCACAAATCTGTTTTCTATATCTTTGTCTCCATTGCTTCCCTGCCAATAGGTTCATCAGTACCATCTTTCTAGATTCCATATATATGCGTTAGTATATGATATTTGTTTTTCTCTTTCAAACTTACTTCACTCTGTATAATAGGCTGCTAGCATATCATTCTTAAAAATCATTCCTATTCATAAAAATGCCATATTTTCCTCCTATTTGTACTCTTAGAAAAATATTAGTCAAAAAGACATGGCTAATACATATCATGTAAGTTTCCTTGTATTAAAATATACCCTTATTAAATAATTTTTTACTTTCCATTTGTAGTAAGCTTTAGAAAGTAATCTCAGCACTTGTAAATAAATACATAATTTCTAACAATAAAATTTTAAGGGTTAGTCTAATCCTCAGTTCTTTATAAAGTTTATTTTTTTTAATATAAATTTACTTATTTTAATTGGAGGTTAATTACTTTACAATATTCTATTGGTTTTGCCATACATCAGCATGAGTCCACCACAGGTATACACGTATTCCCCATCCTGATACCCCCTTCCCTTTATAAAGTTTAAATGCTCAATAACTATTCTCTTTCCTTTAAGTAAAAATAAAAATCCATTAAGAATATCTTATCTTTGGGCATTTTGTTTATAATGGCAAAATAAAAATAATGGAAGTTGGCAATCTGTAACTCACTGAGACCATATTGATACCCCAATTAATGATCACTGTTGGGTTATGCTAAGACACATAACATTTTAACCACTTTACCCCAAAAGACATGAAATAAATGCCAGCAAACCCCTTAGTCTCCTGTAAAGTTGTAAGTAATCCTAGCCAGCTATTCTGTTTCATCCTAATTGGAATTAACAAGAATGAACTGAGGAAGGAAAAAAAAAAAGGTAATATGACACATTCAGATGTCTGGTTATTAGCTTGTTGACTCTGTCTGCAGGTTTATGTTCCCCACTTTGGGCAAACAGGCCATAGTTAACTCTGTAAATTAAGGAGTATGTTAACTCTGTAAATTAAGGAGTATGCACCTATAACTACTCCCAAGAAAAATGTCAGCATTGCTGCTTGATTTGATTCCTGTTTTCCAGGACTTTTATTTGCCATTTCCAATTGCCTCCTTGTCAATGCATCCTCAACAATCTGAAAATAGTCCACAGCTTCCAGAATGTTCTGGGCATCAAGTGAAAACAACATTAGAATATCTGTGTCCCTTGAAATAAATCTGGTGCTTAATAGGTCAAAGCCATCTTTAAAGACTCCGCTGTTGGCTGTCTCCTGTTCAAGATGTTTATCAGGCACTTGTCAGAACATCCAAGAAGGGCATGTTTGCAGATGATGCAAATCTGAGGAGGAGAGTTTCTCAATTCAGGTGGCTGTGAGGAGTTTCAGTTTCTTATTTCCGTGTCAACCATAATCTTGGAAAGCTTATAAGCACTCATACCACTTATGTCAGAATCCCGCGGAGTGCTTGTTAATAAGGAAGACTCTTGGGTCCAGCCCCAGGATAAGCCATCCAGAACCCCTGGGGTGGGGACCAGAGAGCAGGCACTTTTAACAAGCTCCTCAGCTGACACAAAGTCACACTTGGTTTTGAGGACCACTGGCCCAGGACACCAGGGTACAGAAATAATGACACAGGAGAGGAGGTTGATGTACTATTTGCATAGCTGTTTTATAGAAGGTGGGACAGAGATAAGTGAGAGACAGCCTCCTTCAGCCACGCAGATAAGCAGAACTATAAGGAGGCTCTGCCATGACAGTCAGCACGCGTTTTGCCGTAAGAGTTATTGCTTGGATCCTGTTGTATGCATCAATTTGCAACAGCAGTTCATTCGCGGTAAGTACAGTAATAAATAACAATGAACGATTGTTCTGTACCCAGTTCCAGCAATAATTAGATTAGATGCCCATTTATTGAAGACTGCAATAACACTACAACTCTGACCTTAATTTCCAAGTGCACAAAACATCCTGAAAAAGTTGCCAAGGGATGTCTCCTAAAAATGGGAAATGGAGAACTAATTGGTGGCAGTTTGGGTGAAGTTTGAGATTTGACTCTCCCAGACCCAGCAAATAGAAACTTTAAAGTATTCATACCTTTTGTTAGAACATACATATGCAGACAGGTATCCCTTGTGCTGATCAGTGAAAGCTAGTGAACCAAACAAATTGACTAGACATACATTTTCTATCCTTAAGCACAAAGTGAGGGATTTTGTTTCTGAAAAACAAGATCATTATTCCCAATTAGTGTTAGTCAATCAGTTGTGCCTGACTGTTTGCAACCTCATGGGCTGTAGCCCACCAGACTCCCCAGTCCATGGAATTCTCCAGGGAAGAATACTGGAGTGGGTAGCCATTCCCTTCTCCAGGGGATCCTCCAGACCCAGGGATTACTCTAGGTCACCCGCATTGCGGGAAGATTCTTTATCATCTGAGCCACTAGGGAAGCCCTAAGAATACTGGGTGGGTAGCCATTAATATGTTGTTAGTTTATGGGTCTTGTATTTTTCATAACAAGTTGTAAGGTTAGTTTGGTTTTATAGTTGATGAGACCTACAGAATGAGAAATTTAAATCTAGTTTTACATATATATATATTTAAGTAACAAAAATATGACAACATGAGGGACATCAGAAGTATTTTCTTTCTTTTAAGGTATATTAAAAAGTGAGATTTCAGCTCAATAAAAGATGATAAATCCTAATATGAACCTGCTGGCTTATGAGCAGTGGACTCTCCAGCTGGCAGGGTCAAGGGTCTCCATCTGGATACCAGATGACATCTGTCAATAATGTCCCAGAAGAGATTCCTCTTACAGATGGGCAGTTTGGCGAGATCATATTTAAAGTCCTGTTTACCCCTGAGATCAAACTGTTTTCCAAGTGTTTGCCATGCAGGAACTAGAGCTTGCCCACAATTCTTCACTGTTGAGGTAGCAATACAAATCTTAACTTCATTAAGATATACTGACTGAAATATCCAGTATACATATTACATATACATGTTTTATACACACACACACACACACACACACACACACGGCTTCCTACTGACTCAGGAGGAAAGACTGCCCACAAAGCAGGAGATGTGAGAGACTGTGAGTTTGACTCCTGGGTTGGGAAGATCCCCTGCAGAAGGAAATGGCAACCCACTCTAGTATTCTCGCCTGGATAGGAACCTGGCGGACTACAGTCCATGAGATCACAAGAGTTGGTCACGACTTAGCAACTAAAAGCACCACCACTATACATATACGTACATGCTATGGAATAGCCTACAAAACTCTTTTATAGGTTGAGATTAATCTGTGATTGGTTCATTGCTTTTTCTGTGTGAATCTGAAGACAATTTCCATCACTGTTTCCCTTCCTACATGACCTCTCTGATCCATCAACTCTAATTCACTTGTCCTACCTTGCTCATCAGACCTTTATCTGTGAGTTATGTTTTATTGAGTTGCATTAAGTGGATGGCCACAATGTGGTTTGAGTCAAGGTACAAGGATTATAAATGGGAAACCATTATATTTCTAAGCTCTTTTCTGAAAATTTCCCAACTCTTCCACTCTTTAACAAAATCAAGCAGGCACACTCTTGCCATACAACATAACATGTTCATGAATGCCATTATGGCTTGATGAACAGAGTATGGAATGATGTCTTAAAATTGTTGTGAGACCTTGAACAAATTTCAGCTTTTTTTTTATATCAGTATCCATTGAAATGTTTCTCCCATTTTCTGTCTTTTTAGAAGACAGAATGGTTCTCAACCATGGTGGTGCATTGGAAGAATCAGGTAGGGGAGATTTTAAAAAATAGCAACTGAAGTTCATTATGACGGAGGCATGAGAGATACATGTGGCCTTATTATTATAATTATTTGTGCTTTATGTACATTTGAAATATTTCATGATGAAAGTTTAAAAATACTTAAAAAATAACTGATGCTTGGGATCCACCCCCAAACCAATGAGATCAGAACCTCTGGGGAATGACGAGCAGGTATCAATATTTTTAAACATTTCTTAAGTGGTTTTTAAGGATAGGCAGAGTTGAGAAACAAGAGTAAGAGAAGACTAAAGCACAAAATTAAACAATATAAAGAATTTCTCAATGGAAGAATCAGGTAGGGGAGATTTTAAAAAATAGCAACTGAAGTTAGTTCATTATGACGGAGGCATGAGAGATACATGTGGCCTTATTATTATAATTATTTGTGCTTTATGTACATTTGAAATATTTCATGATGAAAGTTTAAAAATACTTAAAAAATAACTGATGCTTGGGATCCACCCCCAAACCAATGAGATCAGAACCTCTGGGGAATGACGAGCAGGTATCAATATTTTTAAACATTTCTTAAGTGGTTTTTAAGGATAGGCAGAGTTGAGAAACAAGAGTAAGAGAAGACTAAAGCACAAAATTAAACAATATAAAGAATTTCTCAAAAGAAAGATACCATGAAAATCAAAATTAATAGTAGCCACCTATTTATACCTTCAAACAGAAGTCACTGGATTAAACATGCATGTACCCATTATCCTCTGTGAAGCTAGTTGTTTTTTGAACACATGTTCAGTTTCCTTGGCAGTGCCTGCCATCAGATTTGTTGATACTCGCACTCTTTAGGGGAAACTTATTACTGTAGCTGGCTGCCCATTTCACAGTAATGTGTCAATAAAATGCTGGCATATTTAACAACAGGCATAAAGAGCTCATAACACTAAATATCATGACTAGAATTTCAACAACTCTTCAAACACCCCAAAGGAAAAAAATATCATTCATGGTTTTATTCCAAGTTCCTGCATGAAGTAGAGAAAATACACTTGTACACTCATGAGTATCCTGGATGGTGGATGATAGAAGATTCCAGTATGTGATCAGAGGTGTCTAGTAGGGAGTTGTATCTAAATAAATACAATCTTAATGTTTTATGATTTGAAGCTAGTGATTTCCCCCAGGGGTGTTCACACACTGGGATTCTACACCATGTGCCCAGCTCAGTGATCACGATTTTTTACTAAGAGCCAAAATTTATGGAGCCAAAAATTGCCTTGCCTTGTGCAAGCAACTGTTTTATGAGCTAGTCTATGAGACTACCTTGTTTTGCCATCATGAGACCCTTATGAGATAGATCCGATGATTGTCCCTATTTGACAGAAGGGGGAAATGAGGCAGAAAGGAGTTCAACAATGTGTTCAAGGTCACATAACCATGACCAGTAGAACCAGGATATAAACTTGGATGGTCTGACTCCCAAGCTAGACCCCAAAGGCTTCCAACTCTACAGTCACATATACATACACGCACACACATATTTAGTTAAATCTCATGAAACTGGCATTCTCTGAGTGTTTTTTGACTTTCAAAAGCAGTAACTACAATATGTACTATAATGAGAAGACACTGAATTAGCTATGAAGGCAGGGATGCATGGGATTAAGGAATGACCATTTCTGATACCTGGTAATTTTATTTTGGAGCCTGTGCTCTTAACCATAGTGCCCAGTTGTTCCTACAGAATTCCATCAGTTCAGTGCAATTTCATCAACAAATTTAAAAAGTTGTTCCCCACATGGAATCCATGTATTCCAGCTTCCTTGGTGGCTCAGATGGTAAAGAGTCAGCCTGCAGTGTGGGAGACCCGGGTTTGATCCCTGGGTTGGGAAGATCCCCTGGAGAAGAAAATGGCAACCCACTGCAGTATTTTTGCCTGGAAAATTCCATGAACAGAGGCGTTTGGCAGGCTACAGTCCATGGGGTTGCAAAGAGTTGGACACAACCAAGCGACTTCACTTTCTTCTTTAGAGATGCATCTATTTTACTAAGAAAATTATTCTCTCTCTCTCTTTTTTTAAAGTATTCTCTCTCTTTTTTTTTTTAAGAAGAGTATTCTATTTCAACCTTGGGAAAAGGCTAAAGGGGAAAGTTCTGCTCCATAAGTGAATTCTAGTGGCTCTACCTTCAATATAACCAGAATACCACCACTCTCCATCACACCAGCTTCCATGGTGGCTCAAACAGTAAAGAGTCTGCTGCAGTGCGGGAGACCAGGGTTTGATCCCTGGGTTGGGAAATCCCCTGGAGAAGGAAATGGCAACCCCACTCAAGTATTCTTGCCTGGGAAATCCCATGAACAGAGGAGCCTGGCAGGCTACAGTCCATGGGGTTGCAAATAGTCGGACATAACTGAGCGACTTCACATTCTTTCTTTCTTCTCATCACATCTACTGCTAGCACTCTGGGGCAAACCATCACCATCCCTCTCTGGGTTCCTGAAACAGTGTCATCATATTTCTCTCTTCTGCCTTTCTGAGATTTTTGTTGTCATTGTCCAAATGGAAGACACTGATCCTGATGAAGCAAGGTCATGTCGCTCACGCTCAAAGCCCCCAAGACCTAGACCTTCATCCTCTGCCCTCTGTTCCGGCCTCTTCTGCCAACCACACATCCTGTCTCTCTCACTCCTCAAACAAGAGGGGATCCTCAAACAAGCCAGGCACCGCCCACGCTCCGTTCCTCTCTCTGATATGCTGACACCCCATCTTCTTCAAATCTGATCACATGCCATGTCCTCAAAGAGCCTGATTGTAAACGGCAGACCTGATTATAAACTGACCCAGCACTCCCACCCCTCACCCTGCATCTTTCACACCCAATATTTCCTTACTGATTGCGTTCTCAATGTGAGTCCCACAAAGGCAAGAGTTCTGGGATCCTATTCCCTGGGTGTCCCGGCCACGGAGAACAGTGCCTGGCAGAGGGAAGGCTCTCAATTTGTATTTGTTGAATGAAAGAATGAAGAAAGGAGCAGGGATTATAAAAGATGGGACTCTGAGGAGAAGAGTGATTAGAAGGGCAGAAAGTACAGAACTGCAGAGTTAGGTCGCCTGGGATTGGTGGACACCAGAAAAAAGAGATTCAGAAGGATGAAACTAAATATGAGAAGGAATGGATGTATGGTGGAAATGTGTGCAGAGTTACAAGCAACATACTTCCTCAAGATCCAATGGCAGAACTGATCTGGGCAGAGTCTCCTAACCACCCTAAAAGGCTCCCCATCCTTACCCTGAACCAACACGGATGACACCAGCAGGAGCATCTCTTACCACATCCTCAGTGATGAAAGCCAAGAATGGTGTAGCCACACCACTCCAAATGCCACTTAACATCAGGGAGGATTTAATGAGCACTTGTCTTCTCAGGACAAAAGAAAATGTCACAGGATCCAGGTGGGACCCTCCTCACTCATCTGCACAAACAATGGGGATGACCACTGCAGTGGGAGTTGTCGCATCAGCTGGAGCAGAAGTGTCCAGGCTAGAATTCTTTCTCACATCCATGGTTGCCATGGTGATATTTATAAAGATGTCACCATGATCATCAGTGAATAGTTTTAAGAGGCTTCTGGAGGATAAGAAGTTACAATCCCCCTTCCATCTTCACAAATCACTCTCATCCCACTTGCTCCCGATAAATGGCTCACTTCTTTTGATTGCATTCGGCATGCCCATGAAAGATGAGTCTCACATTCTGTAATTTCAAGCTTGAAGCCTGTACTGTGTTTTTCCATGTGGTCTGCATTTTGGTTTTACTCAGTGATTCATGGTGCCTGTTCAAAGGTCACTAGATCAATCCTTCACCTGCCAAGAATGTCTTCTAATCCCCAGCCTCTTCCTTCACCAGGGCAACAAAGGTCTAAGGCCTCCCACCCACTCTGAAAGAAGTGTCCTTGTGTATTACATTGCCAAGTTTATGCCACAGCCATACTTTAAACAAATCTTAGGAGACAGAATATCTTCATCACTCCCTGTGCCCCACATCATTAGATTGCAAGGCCTGTGAGCAAACTGGGTATATTTTCCCCATAGTTGTACTTTCCAATATGAGTAGCATGGCACATTAACCCTAAGAAACTCTGAAATAACTCCTAGCACCAGGCACTAGCGGGCTTAGTGAATGATGCCACCATCCTCAGCCATGCACCTTAGAAACCCTGGGTCTTCCTGGCACCTCACTTCCCATCAGCAACTTTACCCACTCTATTACTAAGTCCTTTGCATTTTACCTGAATCTCCCAGATCTGTGCGCATCTCCCCTCTCCCCTCTCCATATGGGAAAGTCTGTTCTCCAGTCTCCAGTTTCCCTGACAAGAGTGAGCACTCAGAGACATAAGTGGGTTGCTTAGAACATGAACAGCCCACTGTTCTCAGGGCAAAGACAACTCCCTCTATTGCAGCCTCAGTGCTCTGAGTTCTCTTGGAGCTCCTGACCCACGTGCCCTTCCTCTGCTCTGTTGAGACCAGCTGCTTTCCATTCCTCTTTTCCGGCTTCCATAACTGGGTCATAGATCCTCCAAAAGTGCCACCATTGCAACTCTGCAGGGAGGGTATGACTGATGAACCACTGTCTCCCTTTGCTAGAATGAAATCCCAGCCTGCTTCTCCTCACTGCTGTGTCCCCACCATGCACACTGCCTGGCAGGTGGGAGATGCTCAGTGAACATTTATGATAAATGAATGTCACCAGACTCTCGTCATTGGAGACGGTATGGTCCATGATGATTAGGAGTCTGCCTGCACAGGTGGTGGCGAGGGGCTCGCTACTTCTGATACAAAGAGAAAGCAAATGCATAAACCTGGACTCCACGAGGCTTTTAGGATCTTGGACACACAAGTAAGGCTCACAATGGGCACTCAAATATTCACCCATATCATTTGTGCACAGGGACTGAGCAGGTACCAAAACCTTGCTATTTCTCTCAGTGGTGTGGCAGAAGCAGGAACACTTCCACCCGAAATTCTGCCCATAGACTGGGGAGAATGATGCAATTCTTCCTTGGCCCAGAGCATCAGCCTCTGAGCTTCGCCACTGGTTCACATTCACTCTCTCCATGTCAGCGATCAATCCTGGGAGAGGAATTAAAGACCAGGCAAGGAGGAGCTGTCTGTCGGTACAGCCATCAGGGATGGACTGTGGGGAAGCCTGGCCAATGCTGAGTCTCTCTGTCTGGCCCTGGTTCCTCATGCTGGACAGAACGTTGGGCCTGGAGTCAGCCCCCTGACTCTTCCATGCACCAGAGCCCTGACTTGGCTTGGGCCATGGCACTTCATCTCTTTGTATCTGCTTTCTCATTTCTAAATGAGTGACTAACCTGCTTCAAGGGCCATTGAAAGGACTGGATGAAATAATGTAGAAAACACTGAGCGAGCTCTCAGGTTCATAGAGCAGTGATGGCGTTAAATGAGGTTACGAGAGCAGCTCACACTCATACCTTTTGGCCATGCTTCCTTGGCCAGTGCAGCCTACAGGTTCCTGACATCTCCCTCCCTCCATCTCACTTCTGTGGGCTCCAAGATACAGAGGCAGAGCTAAGTGCCCCTGGAGAACCAGCCCACTTGATTAGGTAAAGAAGGATGGCTCCTCTGTCTGTGGAATTCTCCAGACAAGAATACTGGAGTGGGTTGCCATTCCCTTCTCCAGGGGATCTTCCCAACCCAAGAATCAAATCCAGGTCTCCTGCATTGCAGGTCAATTCTTTATCGTCTGAGCCACCAGTGAAACCCTCAACCTTTGGGAGGTGTGTTGAACTTATATATCCAGTTCATGAGGAGCTAGGAAGAAGCAGCAAGGAGCTCTTAAATAGCTAATCTGACTCAGTTCTGTTGCCTGATGGAAAGGGTAAATGCAGGAAGTCATAGCTACCCAGAGCCAAGAGCTTATATATTAACACATGTGCTGCTCCTAACACATTTTTTCCCCCAGTCTTGCCGCCATTGCTGGAAGCATTTTTAAAGCACTTATCTGAGACGTTCTCAAGAGCATGTGTCAGTATTTGGAAATCCCATCAAAATCTACAAATACTCATGTTGCTGAAGATAGACATATTTTTTTAAAGGAGACAAAATGATTTAGCACCAGACTAATGAATAAAGGGATCGACTGGGGTCAGAGCCATTGGCCATCAAAAAAAAAAAAAAAAGAAAGAACGACACAAACCTGGAGTTCTAACTATAAACACATTCAACTGAGTTCTTAAAAGAGTGTAATGGACTAGTTTGGAAGGAAGTTCAAAAAGTAGTTCCAAAAATACTCTGAGCCACAGAACTATCTCCATTCTCATTTATCGACAGCCAACTATCTGCCAGGCACTCAGTAAGTATGTACATACACTCTATCACTTGAGATTCAGAAGAATCCTAAATCTATATTGTACCATCTCACACCTGAGAAATTCAGTCTGTGCCCAAGGTCACAACCAAGATCTTACAGATAGAACTGCGCTTGTCTGCATAGAAATATTTGACAGCTCTTTCCTCTCCTTCTTCAAGAAGACAACATTCCTTTGAATGAATGCTCTCTGATATGTTTGCTAAAAAATTTTTTTTTCATATAATGCCCAAGCTTTCTGTAATCCATGCAAACATGGAACCCTACAATAACCATGCAGGATTATTAGAATCTGGGGCCTTGAAACAGGGCTTTGGTAGTGGACAGAAATTTCCAATGTCAGAGGGAAGCACTCTGAGACCCTTTCAAATGGGAAGCAGAAATGAGCCTACAAAAATCTCAGAAATGAGTAACAGAGAATGGTATGTATATCCAGCTACCATTATGTTTACAGGGAGGGTTTGAGCTTCTAGTATGAAGAATAATTACACATTAAATTTAATAATATAGAAGCTGCACAGACTAAATGTTAAGTTGCGTTTAAGCCTGACTCTGGAATCTCTAGTGCTCAGTTGCTTCACTTGTGTTCAACTCTTTGTGACCCTAAGGACAATAGCCTGCCAGGCTCTTCTATCCATGGGAATTTCCCGGCAAGAATACTGGAGTGCGTTACTATGCCCTACTCCAGGGGATTTTCCTGACCAAGGGATCGAATCCATGTCTCCTGTGTCTCCCGCTTTGCAGGAGAATTTTTACCTTTGAGCACTGAGGAAGCCCAGTAAATTATCCCCTAAGGCCTCAGTGATTTCAATGCAAAATGGGACTCACTCTGTTCCTAGGGTTGCTTGAGAATCAAATATGTTAAGCTCTTCCTAGTGTGTCTAAGGATAGGAAGCCCACTATAAATGTTAGCTGTGATTATTCATACCGATGTAGAAGAAACACATTCATTTCCGCAAGGGTCATTATCTGGGAGAGGGCACCACAGGACAGACATTCATATTCTACAAAGGTACTAGTCTTCGGCAGTGGTGCTTTAATTCAATTAGACTACATCAAGTCTGAGTTTTTTGAACTTTATGAGAATTTTCCTTGCCAACATTACACAGTGTCTGAAATTAATTAAATGATAATTTCTAAAGTAAAAAGTTTCCAGGACCCATTTCTATAGAGTACCTCAGAAAAGAAAAATTTGGCATGCATTCCTTATGAAGATGAATATACATTTCTTTTTTCCTGTGGAGAACTTTGTGATCTTCAAAATGTTTGGCAGCAGTTTTATCTTTATGAAGTCAAGGCAGCCACAGTTACTCCCAAGTTGATCAGGAGAATAGATGATGATGTTTTTCTATCATGAAATGTTCTCCTATCATTAAGTCTGGACTTTTAACAGCCCTATTTTCAAATTAATGGAGAAGAAAATTTTCCCTAGGTTCCTAATTTAGAACATCAATTTTATGCAAAGAGAGAGAAAGTTATGGGTACCTGGAGGAACTATCTCAATTACAGAAAGTCCCCGTCGCCAAGAGAGCTCTGCTTCTTCCCCATCTTAGGACACCAGGAGAATCTTATATAGGGGCCATCTGTGAAATCCTAGCTTACTGAATTCTCACCAGAGATAGGATCCCAAAAGCAAAGTTTCGTAGCTGCCATGCAAAAAATGTCAATTCAGTAGAATTGAAATACTAGAGTTTAGCTCTAATACTTTGTCCACCTGATGCCAAGGGCTGACTCATTGGAAAAGACTCTGATGCTGAGAAAGATTGAGGGCAGGAGGAGAAGGGGATGACAGAGGATGAGATGGTTGGATGGCATCATCGACTCAATGGACATGAGTTTGAGCAAACTCCAGGATATCGTGAAGGACAGGCAAGCCTGGCATGCTGCAGTCCATGGGGTCGCAAAGAGTCGGACACAACTTAGCAACTGAACAACAACAATCTGTTCTTCAAAAGGATGAATCAGACCTCCATCCAATTACCTGGGAAGCCAACCACTAAAACATCTGTCTTCTGAGCTCCAAACAATCAATCTACAATGAACCTATGGATGTCAGTGTTTATAAATTCATGGTTATTCGGATTAATTTGACACCTTCTTGCAGTTCATATCAATCAGGCAGTATTTACTTGGTTGCTTCTCTAGAAAAGCTAATGCATACTAAACAACATTACTGATGGCTTAATAACTACCTCCGATTCTTGGTATGTGATCTAAATAAAATACATTTCACCTACCACATAATTAGCAGTTTTCAAAAAGATGAGAGAAAATTTCATGATATTGCACCTATATCACACTAGATATTATAGTTTAAAATTTGCCTTTATGCCTGCTAAAGCATAGACATGCTATTTCACCTACCTCTATAGGTAGGCTATTTTTTATTTGCCATCTTAGTTTGATCTTTGGCTCAAACTCTACTATACCATCCAGACACGAAAATATATGCACCTCCAGTGACCCCACCAAGATGGTCCCTGCAAATCCGCTTGGCGTCTGTGTGTTTGAGTTTCAGAAATGCTGAAAGTAATCTAAAGTGTTTGTATAAAAGGGTGAAATAAAAATGGTGATAGCACAAGAGCTAATTAAAGTTCAACCTAAAATTAGATGGGTTCCCTTGATTAATTGCATAGCAACTGACTGATGAGTGAAGAAGTGAAGAGGACATCCATAGTCTATACTAGTCTAGATGCAGTAACTTTAAGAATGAAGAACAGGGACCTCCCTAGCTGTCCAGTGTTTAAGAATCCACCTTGCAATACAGGGAATGTGGGTTTGATCCGTGGCCCAGGAACTAAGATCCTATACGCCGAGGAGCAGCTAAGCCCACGTGCGTGTCACAGCTACTGAGACTGTGTGCCAGAACTAGAGTCTGTGCCCCGAAATAAAAATCCCGCATGATGCCATGAAGACACCCAAGTGCTACAAATAAGATGTAAATGCAGCCAAATAAATAAACAAATATAGGAGAGAAAAAAAAAGAATGAAGAACTCTTATTCCTGAACTTAAAATTGGTTGTTTAGAAACAGTTCCCCCAGGGAAGCATTTAGAAACACAAACAACTTTGGCAACACAAACTGCCTGATAAAACTAACTTTTTAATTTTAACTTTTTCAAACTTAATTCACTTTGTAGGAAGAGACAACCTGTTACTGAATGAAGTCAAAGCCTCAGGTGAAGCACAAAGTCTGTCTGAGTAGGGGGGAATGAAGCCTGCAGATCCTAGTTCTGGAGAACACTGCAGGAAACCCCACTGCACCATTCCAAAAAAAAATCTACATTTGTTTGGGTACATTGATCAGGAAGGGGAACATCTGCATGTTTACTGAAAGGAAATTGAATGGCAGGCCTTGTTATGTGACTCAAATGTTATGTTCCATACTTTACATGGTAATTTCCAAGACATTATATTGGGGGGAAAGAACAAAGAATGTATTATCTTCTGCGGTTTTCTTACGGCCACACATGGCAAATCCTTCACAAGACCCTTCTAAAAGGCTAGTGATCAACTGAATGAGATGTCCAAGGAGAAGTTTTAATTTTCAAGTAGGATACATAATTAAAAATCATATAAATGTGCTTCATGTGCTGAGGCTGTAGCATCTTTTGAGCCATAAAGAAAGTGCCAAAAAATAAGTTGGGGTGCATAATGGGAGGGACATGGGAGCTCCTAAGAGCCAAGACTGGAACAACTGAGCAAAAAAAGGAAATAAGGATGATACTGGAACATAACCCAAAGAATCAAGTAAATATCCATGACTCCATACCGTTATAATAAATGACTGACTAAATAGGTGGAAATAGGAGAAGGTACAACTCTTACAGAAGAATTCCGACTAATAATTGTAGGATGAATAAAGGAAATAGAAAAATCACCAGATCCATGGATGAATGCCAAAATTAGGGGGTGAAAGTTTAAGTTTCAGAATATCTCCCCCCAAATATTTGTTAACTACAGATGGATGCATCTTACCCTCCTTATAGTCGGAAACACCTTAACTCAGGTGATGAAAGTTGACATTGTCAATAATGTTAACACAGAGGTCACAGGCTCCCTGACATGATGCACTTGTCACTTTGTAGGTTCTTCTCCAAATGCATGACCTCGGTCTATTCGTGGGAAACCTGGGACTTCCCCGGTGGCTCAGTCAGTAAAGAATCTGCCTGCAATGCAGGAGACCTGGGTTTGATCCCTGGGTTGTGAAGATCCCCTGGAGAAGAGAATGGCTACCCACTCCAGTATTCTTCCCCGGAGAATTCCAGGGACAGAGGAGCCTGGTGGGTTGCAGCCCATAGGGTTGTAAAAAATTGGACATGACTGAGCAATTAACACTTTCACATACATGAGACAAAGCCAAATGGAGGGACTTTCTACAAAATATCTGGGACACCAAGGGCTTGAATACGCACTGTTCTTCCAGCATCTGCCTGCGAGTGTGTCAATGTTGTCAGGCTTCATGGTGCTCACTTAATAACCAAGCCACCAAACAATTATCTTTGGAAATGATTTAAATGACCATAGAGGAAATCCTATTTGTCTTAAACAGTACCACACTCAGAAAAACATAGTGCAGTTCAATTCGTTGACATTTTAAGACGAGACTACTGATTCATAACAGATAATACCTGCATCTTTCAACTCCTCTGTCTAATGGGCTTGGTCAAATAAATGGCTTCTAAGAAAAACATGACATACGCCAAAACGCAGAATTTTGCTTTAGCTCAGTTGTTGAAGTGGGGAACACATTTTATCTATCTATTAGCTTGATTTGTGGATGTATCCATCAGGACTGCCCCAGGAAGCAAGAGGCGTACGCAGCTGTGAATTTCAGAGAAATAAGGCAGGGAATTTTAGAGAAGCCAACAAGGGGTGTTCAGGCTCCAGGACGGGAAGAGGAGGGATACTTTATCACCCCCAGGCTGACATGGTGTGGGAGGAAGCTGTTAACAGCGCTCGCTGTGAGCTGAAAGACAGGGAAGAATCCATCCAACAAGAGTACTGCCAGTAATATTTCCTTCCCATTTCGTTCACCAGAGAGCACTGAACAGAGTTCATTGTGTGATACAGTAGGTTCTCATCAGTTTACTGTTTTATACGTACTGTGTG
The DNA here is from genome assembly GCA_006408695.1 of Aepyceros melampus. Taxonomy (NCBI): domain Eukaryota; kingdom Metazoa; phylum Chordata; class Mammalia; order Artiodactyla; family Bovidae; genus Aepyceros; species Aepyceros melampus. Next base: position 354,672 of record SJXQ01005764.1, read on the forward strand.
TATATGTTCTGGTGGCTCAGATAGTAAAGAATCTGCCTGCAATGTGGGAGACCCGGGTTCAACCCCTGAGCAGGGAAGATCCTCTGGAGGAGGGCCTGGCAACCCACTCCAGTATTCTTGCCTGGAGGATCCCATGGACAGAGGAGCCTGGTGGGGTACAGTGCATAGGGTCACACAGAGTCAGACACAATGGAGGGACTTAGCATGCACTCACTTGTATATATCAATCCCAATCCCCCAGTTCATCCCACGCCTGCCTTCCTTCCTTGGTATACACATGTTTGTTCTCTGTGTCTGTGTCTCTATTTCTGCTTTGCAGATAAGTTCATCTGTATCATTTTTCTAGATTCCACATAGAAGTGATATTATACAACAGTATTTTTTTCTCTTTCTGGAAGTATAGTTGATTTATAATGTGTTAGTTTCAGGTGTACAGCAAAGTGAATATATATATTCTTTTTCAGACTCTTCACTCCTATAGGTTATTATAAAATATTGAGTATAGTTCCCTGTGCTGCACAGTAGGTCAAACACAGAATATTATATCACATAAAGTGAAAAATGAAATTCAAATTTCAATTTACATACCCATTTTTTTGCAGAGAATTATGATAGGCAGTCAATAAAATACTTTCAAGCATAAAAGTACCATATGAGGGTTATATTCTATGAAGCAAGTAGGAAAAAAAATTAAAGTTTAAGGAGAAAAAGAAATGATGCAAAATATCTGCGAAAGAAAAGCTTGTTCCTGTCCTTGTAAAATAGCTGACCAGTAGGAAATTGCTAGGGTTTCCCTGGTGGCTCAGAGAGTAAAGAATCTGCCTGCAATGCAGGAGACCCAGGTTCAATCCCTGGGTCAGGAAAATCCCCTGGAGAAGAGAATGGCTGCCCACTCCAGTATTCTTGGGGCTTCCCTGGTAGTTCAGATGGTAAAAAAATTCTGTCTGTTACGTGGGAAACCTGGGTTCGATCCCTGGGTCAGGAAGATCACTACAGAATTTAAAAGATATGTATAAAGAGGGATGTACTTGTTTAATTATGAAAAGTATCATATATGCATGATAGCTAAAACCATGTGCGGTATAACCATTTAAATTTGACATGAAAAAATTTAGTGTAAAACCATTTACATATGAGCCTAAAAATAGACAAGGGGTACATAGTTTCTCAAACTTTTTCTAGGTGGCATAGAAGCAAAAAGTATGAAGATCACTGGTCTTCAGTGAAGTACTGTCCATCCATGCTTGAAAGCTGCCCTTCTCCTTCCACTGTGGTTTATGCCAGTTCTTCTGGATGGTTACAAAGAAAAACAGTCAAATATGAGAGAAAGGAAAGGCTTTGTTGAATATCAAAGAATGTTTTCAAAACACTAGATGTGAAAATATGGATCTAGATTTCCCAGAGGTCTCTCCACATTTGCTAGTGTGCTCCCTGGGGTATACTCAAGCCCTGATTAAATGCAAAACATCTCTGGGTGATAGTGATTATTTGTCAACAAGAGGAGAAACTAACAAAGTTACAGTAATGTTCCTAGCAGTATATATATATAGACTATTCCCAGGATCTCTCTCGGAGGAAGCATGTAAAGTTTTTTGTTCTTCAAGTCCGTACTTTCAGATCCCCGGATTTCCAAATTAAGACGTTGTAATTGAACATGTTGTTGTGTGTTACCCACTTCTTTAAAGAGTCTTGGCATAGCCCCAGCATGCTTTGAACTTCAGAAATTCTATAAGAAACTCAAGCTAAACCATGAGAAAAAGAAAACTAAGACTTTCAGTTAGAAAAACTTGAATTATTGAAAAAATTGAGTTTAGTGCCGATTATGCAAGCTCCTACAAAGAGATCAAGCCAGTCAATCCTAAAGGAAACCACCCCTGAATATTCAATGAAAGGACTGATGCTGAAGCTGAAGCTCCAAATACTTTGGCCACCTGATGCAAAGAGCCAACCCATTGGAAAAGACCCTGATGCTGGGAAAGATTGACAGCAAAAGGAGAAGGGGGCGGCAGAGGATGAGATGGTTAGATAGCATCACCACTAAATGGACATGAATTTGAGAAGACTTTGGGAGATAGTGAAGGACAGGGGAGCCTGATGAGCTGCAGACCATGGGGTGCAAAGAGTCGGACATGACATAGCAACTAAACAACAACAACAACAAACAATGGAACTTTTCCACAAACACAATTTTATAAAATGTATCTTGATTACAACCGGTAGATTTGATTGGGTAATGTTTTCTTTCAATGGGACTGTGTAGCATTTTAGCACAATTTTCAGTAATCTGGAAGAGGAATTCTCAAAATTAGCCCTTCAGATCTAGAGGCAATCTAAAGAGGAAAAAAATGAAACAAAATAATAACAGCAGAATTTGTTTTGGTGAGCAGAACATTTTTAGTTTGATGGTATCATTTTAAAGACGGTGGTCAGCTACCTCCCAATATTTTTAGCAAGTATTGGTACTTACTGTATGAAGTTAATCAAATGTTTACTACCAATCACTCACTTTCTAATTTGGAATCCCTGTCACTGTTGGGCGCATGACCAAAACAGCAATTAAGAGTCAGCAGGGCTTGTGAACAATTCAATCAAAACGTTGCTGAGGTGTAATATATCCTACAACACAGTTCTCGTATTAGTGACGCCCCCATTGTGAATGAGTAGCCCACCTGAGGGATGAGAGGGACGAGTGAGAGGGGAGCATGTTCTTGGCCTCTTAAGGGGCAACTGTGTTTTACTACACAGTTCTTAACACTAGGTTAGGTGACTAACTCAGAGATGTATATTTCTTTTACCCAGAGGTGAAAACCTTGCTTCTTTCCCTCTATTTCCCAGGCACACATAGCTTTCAACAGCTTACTTTCACTGCCTCTAAGTGGAAGATGTTTATCGTGTGTCCCTAGTTGGAATTCTTAAAATATTTCCCTATGGCAATATATTGGTATGCTGCTGCTGCTGCTAAGTCGCTTCAGTCTGTGCAACCCCATAAACAGCAGCCCACCAGGCTCCCCTGTCCCTGGGATTCTCCAGGCAAGAACACTGGAGTGGGTTGCCATTTCTTCTCCAATGCATGAATTCATACCAAATCTTAGGCATAATTAAATTGTGGTACTTTTTTGCTTTTAAAGGGATATTTATTAATGAAAATATAAAATCCAAGTGGATATCTAAAAATTTTTAATTTGTATATAACCAGTATGACTAGAAATATACATGGTAGAAACTGTAGAATTAAAAAGAAATGCAAACATCTAAACCATGATGGATATTTATCACACTCTGTAACTAATAAAAGAAAAGAAAAATTGTAGTCATATGTTAGAATTGGTTCAAAATTTTACATAAGTATACCTACTTGGGCATAGAACACTACAACCAGCAACTGCAGAATATAAATTCCCTTGAGACACACAGAATATCACTGTAATACGGTGAATAGTGTTTCTCTCAAAAAAAAAAAAAAATGTTTATCCAGAAACTCAGACTGTGATCTTGGTTGGAAACAGGGTCTTTTGAAATGAACTGCTTAGAATGAGGTCATGGGGAATTTGTTGTTTAGTGGCTAAGTTGCGCCCTACTCTTTTGCAACCCCATGGACTGTAGAGCACCAGGCTCCTCTGTCAATGGGATTTCCCAGGCAAGAATACCAGAGTGGGTTGCCATTTCTTTCTCCAAAACTGCGGTACTTTGATAGCAAAGTTCAGCTATACAGATAGATGAACTTTGCTGAGAGCTGAAGACATACTTCTTCAAAACTTGTAATCAGTGCTGTTTTCTTTTCTATGTTTCCTATTTATGATTCAAGCTTTCTAAAATGTACACTAATGAGTCTTTTTTTGTACTCCAAACATTAGAATTTAGTATGATAAATTTTTTGGCAATTTACTTTTTTAATTGGAGTATAGTTAATTCACAATGCTTTGTTAGTTTCAGGTGTACAGGAAAGTGACTCAGTTATACATATATATATATATTTTCAGATTGTTTTCCATTATAGGTTATTACAAGATATTGAGTACATTTTCCTGTGCTATACAGTAGGTCCTTGTTTGCATATTCTAAATATAATAGTGTGAGTATGAAATGTTAATCACAAACTCCTAATTTATCCCTCCTGCTCTTTTCCCTTTGGTAACCATAAAAGCAAAATGGCTGTCTGGGGAGGCCTTACAAATAGCTGTGAAAAGAAAAGAAGCAGAAAGCAAAGGAGAAAGGGAAAGATATAGGCATCTGAATGCAGAGTTCCAAAGAATAGCAAGGAGAGATAAGAAAGCCTTCCTCAGCAATCAATCCAAAGAAATAGAGGAAAACAACAGAATGGGAAAGACTAGAGATCTCTTCAAGAAAATGAGAGATACCAAGGGAATA
>SJXQ01005764.1:360709-412476 GCA_006408695.1 Aepyceros melampus
TGGTCCCATCACTTCATGGGAAATAGATGGGGAAACAGTAGAAACAGTGTCAGACTTTGTTTTTTGGGGCTCCAAAATCACTGCAGATGGTGACTGCAGCCATGAAATTAAAAGACGCTTACTCCTTGGAAGGAAAGTTATGACCAACATAGATATCATATTAAAAAACAGAGATATTACTTTGCCAACAAAGGTCTGTCTAGTCAAGGCTATTGTTTTTCCAGTGGTCACGTATGGATGTGAGAGTTGTGGACTGTGAAGAAAGCTGAGCACCGAAGAACTGATGCTTTTGAACTGTGGTGTTGAAGAAGACTCTTGAGAGTCCCTTGGACTGCAAGCAGATCCAACCAGTCCATTCTAAAGGAGATCAGTCCTGGGTGTTCTTTGGAAGGAGTGATGCTAAAGCTGAAACTCCAGTACTTTGGCCACCTGATATGAAGAGTTGACTCACCGGAAAAGACTCTGATGCTGGGAGGGATTGAGGGCAGGAGGAGAAGGGGACGACAGAGGATGAGATGGCTGGATGGCATCAGTGACTCGACGGACATGAGTTTGGGTGAACTCTGGGAGTTGGTGATAGACAGGGAACCCTGGTGTGCTGCAGTTCATGGGGTCGTAAAGAGTCGGACACGACTGAGTGACTGAACTGAACTGAACCATAAGTTTCTTTTCTTTGGCTGCGGGTCTATTTCTGTTTTGTAAATAAGTTCATTTGTGTCATTTTTTTTGTTAGATTCTACATATCATCATATGTGATGTTATATGATATTTGTCTTTGACTTACTAATGAGTCTTAAAGAGAGTATTATTTGTTGGTTATGGGACAGTTGTTATAATTCTTATAAGGAGGCTGTCTGGAGGTCGAGGGATTTACTACCTGTCCTGTTCACTCTGGATAGAAAAGGTGCTACTTTTTAACCCTAGAAGGGCATCAAGAGTTAAACAGACTTATAGCAGCTGTCTGGGGTACTGAATTGCTATTGATAATATTTTTAACATAAAAAATTCATTTAAAATTCTAAATAAGTGGTTCACCAGCTTCAAGAATACAGGCCATTCTTATGTAGTTCCTTATGTAGGGAAGTTTCCTTACTCACACAGGTTTTATTTCTCTGCTGTTGCCTGGCAACAGAGATGTGGCAAGAGATGTCAGAGGTGAGGGAGCAGACTGCAGTCATTATGGAAAAGCAAGCTTATCAGCATTTTCCGTCGAACTTCGTAATCCTTGAAATAAAATAGGTTTCATTGTGTTGAATAGTCTGTATGTTTTTTCTTATCAAATGCCAAGTTTTTAGAGACTTTCTTTCTGAATATAAGTCCGGTACACATGGAGAATTTAAATTATGTGCATTGCTTTGAAATGGACTTCTCTGTTATATTAGCACATTTTGAAGGGTAAAGTGGAAAACTTTCAGCATTCTTAAGTCATGTACTCTGAGAAAAGTGGTGGTGAACACATTTGAAAACATTCCAAGAGGCATCAGAATACACATCGGCTCTAAATTTCCTCACCGTTGAGCCAATAGTTCACGTCAAATAAAATTCCATTTTCAAATACATTGACCTGCTTATTAAAAAATTCTTCTTTTAGAGAAAGGAATGCAAATGTTTCTAGGTTGGCTAAACTCTATTTTGACATGAGCAGCATTGTGATCAAAATTTAAGCATCATTTCTTGGAGTTTATTTTTTTCAGCCTGTTCTGTGCCAAATGGTAGGCCCCTGAGGATTCATAGCTCTTGGGTAATTAATTGCATTTCAGCATGATGCATTTTAGGACTTCTTTTCCAGTGGGCAAAATATAATGTGATTTTAATGACGTTTCATTTCTGGGCAATGTGGTGTTCAATGATTCTTACCCCCAAATTTTAACTTTTCCAGATAACTGCTATAAAGGTAAGAAACTTGAGTTAGAATCAGGTTCCATGTTGGTTTGAAGTGGATTTTTATCCCTGCTGTGGATCCTCCCTTGTATCATACCTAAGTGAAGCAACAGTGACCATCTATTTAGGGATGTGTCCTTAAATCTGAGTAGAAAAAATTAACTCTGTCCCTCCATAGCTGAGCAGGACCCTATGGGGCCTTCCTGGAAGAGACCTCCCCCCACGCCCGATGTCCTCCACCTTCCTCTTGTCTATAGAAAAATGTTAACCTCTTAGGCTGAATACCAGACCACCTTACCTGTCTCCTGAGAAACCTGTACACAGGTCAAGAAGCAACAGTTAGAACTGGAGGTGGAATAACAGACTGGTTCAAAATTGGGAAAGGGGTACATCCAGGCTGTATATTGTCACCATGCTTATTTAACTTCTATGCAGAGTACATCATGAGAAACACTGGGCTGGATGAATCACAAGATGGAATCAAGATTACCAGGAGAAATATCAATAACCTCAGATATGCAGATGATACCACTCTAATGGCAGAAAGCAAAGAGGAACTAAAGAGCCTCTTAATGAAAGTGAAAGATGACAGTGAAAAAGCTGACCTAAAACTCAGCATTCAAAAATGAAGATCATGGCATCTGGTCCCATAACTTCATAGCAAATAGATGGGGAAAAAGTAGAAACAGTGACAGATTTTATTTTCTTAGGCTACAAAATCACTGCAGATGGTGACTGTAGTCATGAAATTAAAAGATGCTTGCTCCTTGGAAGAAAAGCTCTGACAAACCTAGACAGCATATTTAAAAAGTAGAGATATCACTTTGCCAACAAAGGTCAGTATAGTCAAAGTTATGGTTTTTCTAGTAATTATGTACGGATGTGAGAGTTGAACCATAAAGAAGGCTATGCTCCAAAGAATTGATGCCTTTGAATTGTGGTGCTGAAGAGGACTTTGAGAGTCCCTTGGACTGCAAGGATATCAAACCAGTCAATCCTAAAGGAAATCAACCCTGATTATTCATTGGAAGGACTGATACTGATGCTGAATCTCCAATACTTGGACCACCTGATGCGAAGGTGTGACTCACTGGAAAAGACCCTGATGCTGGGAAGAGTGAGGGCAAAAGGAAAAGCAAATGGCAGAGGATGAGATGGTTAGATAGCATCACTGTCCCAAGGGACAAGAGTCTGAGCAAACTCCGGGAGATGGTGAAGGACAGGGAAGCCTGGTGTGCTGCAGTCCACAGGGTCACAGAGTCAGATACGACTGAGCAACTGAACAACAACGAATGTACCCGGAATTGGTGGTCTGTTTAGAACTCCTTCTTCTCATGTATGTTTGTGCGGCATGTAAATAAGCATGTACTGACGAAGTCTTAACCAACAGCCATATGAGTCTCGCTGTCCATTACAGGGTGCTGGTGAATCACTGTCCTTTACATTACCCCTAAAGAGCAGCTGGAAGAATCTCCTCTCAGGTTTCAGGAGCAGGACAACTGGGGTTTTTATCTTAAGATATTTCAGATCTGCCACTCATCGTGTCTTCCTCTTCACTTTCCCTGAAGGAGTTAAACCTGCAACCCACCTCATCCACAAGGCATGAAGGCACATACCTCTCAGACTCACCTGGCCCTGGCTCTGCTTTTCCTTCCCGTGTCGTCTTTTAACCCTGACCTCCTCCACCATTTATTCTGTCTGAACAACTGGGATGCCTAACTCAAGTACTTTAGAGCAATACGGGATATGAGTTTTAAGAATTAGCAATAAGCAAAATAGTTGCATGAAAGAGAAAGATAGTCTTTTTTCCTGCTTTTAGAGCTCTACTTTGTGAAGGCAAACAGGATCCAGTATGCCCCATCTATCCACCGCCCTCCCAACTCATGGGAGTCCTGACATTCAAAGAAGGTGGCAAGAGTTCCGAGGAACAGGAGTAGGTGGGGGCTAGACTTGCAAGAAGGAAAGAGGAAAATCTCACATCTGAGCAGCAAGGAATTGAAACTAAGTTTCTGTGACTACAGGGTCACTTCTAAGGAAAGTCAAGAAAATGCCAGTCAGGAATTTCTCACATTAAATCCCGAAGTGACATTTAAAATCCTGACACATCCAATTTGTGTAACACAAGAATGTCATCTCCACAGGACGTGTTTATGAAGTAGCTTTGCTCCTGCGCCACACGTGTTCCCTGACACGGGCAGGTCTAAAAATGATCCCAAACCTGTTACTATATTTTCTGCCCTTGTAAGTGAGAGAGAACCTTCATTAAAAAAAAGGCGGGGGGAATGTAGAATGTTGCTCTGGTTAAGTAAAGTGGTTATTAGTCTGATCAAAAGCAGTTATATGCTAATCAATACATAGGATTAGGATATTTACGGTAGTAACTATGGGGAGGAAATATAACTGGATTCTCAGAAGCCACTGTGACTGGAGACACAGCACAGATACTCTCCCAGGCAGCTGGCATCTGCCCATGTTGTACAGATAATCAGTGAGAAGAGAGTTTTTCTTAGAAGCTGTGTACACATACACTGTTTCATCAATTTGGTTCAATGACCAGAGAGACCTCATCACTTCCCATTCCCCTAACAGACTCCATTTCCTATGTTTCTTTTCTAAATCAACTCCAACCAGAAATCTATACCTTGTAGCAAACAAACCTATAGGGAATTTTCACACAATATTTCTTTCTTACAAACAAAAAAAACAACAAGAGCTACTTATGTTTAAAAAAATCACAACCAGATTAGATAGCTTGGGTAAAGGATTCCGATTGTTAATGATTGGTAAGTAGAATAAAATGCTAAAATAAGTTGCCTAAAATATAATACTTTAAAATGACATTAATAATATTTCTAGGTTAAAATTATGTCTGTTAACAGTGTGTCCTTTACAGCTAATACAATTTAAATTTTCCTCTCAACACTATTTTATTATGTGATTTACTCTCATTGTCTATTCATGACATAAAAATATACCTTGGACATGAATTTCAAGTTAGAATCAATTTTTCTAATGTAATTTACCAATATCTTGAATGTATTTCATTGGTGGTAAAATATGCATATAATATATGATATACATATAATTTGATTATGGGTAATAATGCATGCTTCCCTGATGGCTCAGGTGGTAAAGTGTCTGCCTGCAATGTGGGAGACCTGGGTTTGATCCCTGGGTTGGGAAGATCTCCTGGAGAAGGAAATGGCAACCCACTCCAGTACTCTTGCCTGGAAAATCAGGAGCCTGGTAGGCTAGAGACCATGGGGTAGCAAAGAGTTGGACACAACTGAGCGACTTCACTTTCACAATATGTTGTATATGATATGAATAATATATATGATATAAATAACATTAATAATATATATTAATATAAATAATATGTGGGTTGCCATGCCCTCCTCCAGGGGATCTTCCCAAACCAGGATCAAACTTGAGTCTCTTGCATCTCCTGCATTGGCAAGAGGATTCTTTACCACTAGTGCCACCTGGGAAGACCTTAATATATTATAAATATGATATGCAATAATATAAACAAATGTTATATCAATATATTCAGAATTTAGAATGTCTCCCTTCTCATCCAGTAGGTAGGAAATATGATATATAATAAATTGTAATATAATATAGATAATATATATCAACATATCCAGAATTTAGAATGTCTCCCTTCCTATCCATGGGCTCTACCTAATAATCTCCCTCTACCAGAAAAAAAGCCTGGGTATTTCATCTCCCAGACCTAGATACCACTTCCTATCCCTGCATTGCTTATCTTCAGCCTGTTTATTCTTCCTACCAACCATCCCTCCTCTTTTTATTCTCACACTGACATCTGAGATTTGGGCTAGATTATTTCCAATCTCCTGGCTCCAGTGTCTCACCAACTACTTCACTCTGTTCTCCACTCCACGCCAATGAAAGCTTTCAAACCACGGTTTTCAAGGTCACTGTAGCTGTTCAATAACCTTCAATAGATCCCGTGCAGAGAGTGTGAGCACAGCAAGGTTGATATGCTCTCCTTAGAAAGGCCTCTTTGTAGGACTGCCCCTTGGCTGGTACCTGGGAACTGGGATTAGGGGGAGAGTTTCCTCTGCTTCCAACTGATCAGGTGACTCTCTTTGCCCAAACTGTTGGTACAAACCACATGGCTTATGCCGAATACCCACTTTTCTCCAGGAGCCTGAAATTTTGATGGGAACGTGGTAGAGGATGTCCATGGGACCAGCCACTAATAAAACTCCTGGGCAAGGAGTCTCTAGTAAGCCCACAGGCAGACAACATTTCTCAAGTGTTGTCAGTTTATTCTGGAGGAATCAGGCACACTCTATGTGCACTAAAAAGCAGAGACATCACTTTGCCAGCAAAGATCAGTATAGTCAAAGCTATGATTTTTCTAGTAGTCATGTACAGATGTGAGAGCTGGACTGTAAAGAAGGCTGAGAGCCAAAGAATTGATGCTTTTGAACTGTGGTGCTGGAGAAGACTCTTGAGAGTCTCTTGGACTGCAAGATCAAACCAGTCAATCCTAAAGGAAATCAACCTTGAATATTCATTGGAAAGACTGATGCTGAAGCTGAAGCTCCAATAATTTGGCCACCTGATGCAAAGGGGGCAACTCACTGGAAAAGAGCTTGGTGCTGGGAAAAATTGAGGGCAGAGGGGAGAAAGAGACAACAGAGGATAAGATAGTTGGATGATATTACCAATTCAATGATGTGAGTTTGAGCAAACTCTGGGACATAGTAAAGGACAGGGAAGCCTGGAGTCCTGCAGTCCATGGGGTCCCAAAGAATGGGACATGATGGAGCAACTGAACAGCAAGTTGCAAAAAGTTACCAATTTCCAACTAAAAGGTTCATTTGAAGCAAAATGGCTCTATTAAGGGAGGCCTATTTTCTCTGTAACTTCCATGCTAGAAGGTTAATTTCTGTATAGTCCTGCAAAACTTTCTGGATTCGTTGAAAACAAATGTGAGAAATAGTTCAGAAACAGACATTCAAAGAAAAATAAAGTGTGGTGCAAAATACAGATAATATTCAAAATATCACACCAAAATCTCCCAGATAATAATATTGTTCTTGAAAGTTACTCTGAGAAAAGGAAAGAATTAAGAGAGATTAGCAACTCAGTAGTTGGCAGGAAAGGGGTTGGGTTCTTGTTCAGTCAAAGCCCCTTGTCTCTCAGGATGAGGTGGGTGACACAGGAAACAGCCCCCTTTCGAAATGTTATGAACTCACTTGATAAAATACATGTCAAGATCAAAAAATTTCAACAAGAGAAGAGCCCACAGAGAAACCTTTCTGAGTTTCCTGCTGCTTCTGTATACATACCTTGCTAATTAGTTACTTCTAAAACTAATTATTGCTAAAATTCATTTTCCCAGTGATCCACAAAAGACCCATAGAAACCACTGAGAATGTCAGACATGAGACTATCCGGCCTGAAATAGATCCCTGGCTTGACTGACAGGCAGCTCCCTCCCTTTGAGGTGTAGGTATAATCCATGCTTTAATGAAGTTGTTTTACTATTACTTCCAGAATAAATTTAAGCTACATTTGACTACTCTAGTCTGTGTAATTCTTGGCACAAAGAAAAATGAATTACAACTTGTGAATTGCAAAGCCTGAGCATAAGCCTGTGGCGTTCTTCTCTTTGGAGCGCATTCAAGCTTTTAACCACTTCTTCCATGGAAGTTGCCATCATGACCGAAAGCTGTTTCCTAACTCTAATTGTGGTCCTTAGAGCAAAGACTTTCTGATGAATCAGATTGGCAAAGACTAAGAAGGATAAAGAGGAAGGTGAGATGATGTTGTAGCTAAACCCTATCTGTTCTCACATCCAGGTTTTCCTGCTAAAAACTGAAAAGCAAAGCCTTCCAACCAAAGAAAAACTAGAGAACAATTAACATAACAAAGTCACGACTGAACTAACGTTTTCAGAGGCTTCAGGCACTAAAGAAGAATTTCCACATTTCCCTGGTTGAATTTATAAGTGGACTTGCTTCAACATTTATCCTGTTCAGAGTTTGATAAATGGTCACTTCTCATAAGCACACATTCATGTTAGGAAGACAAAAACGTTACCTCCAAATCCTAAGAGGGACTTTGAGCACAGATAGAGGCAGATGAAGGATGGCATGCTGCAGTGCAGCAGTTTCAAAGAGACCGGAGGGCAGGCATCCTGGCTTCCATTCCTCCAGGAATAGACTCAACGAAACACAAACAGATCCAGGGAAGGAAAGGCAATTGTTTTCCGATCACATCCAGCTACTCTCCTTGAATTCAAAGCTTGAAAAAACAAGCCAGGGACAGGAAGCAATCACTGCTCAGCACCCCACAGTGTCCTTCAGACCTGTCTCCGAGTTGTTTTCCCGGCCCCTCTGCAGCTTCTCTGCATGACTGTGCAGCGCGCTGAAAAGTGCTGTGAAGCAGCTTCAGTGGCAGCAGCAAAGAGAACACCACAAGTCACAGAGGGCATCCTAGGACCGCCGGCTCCCGGGCATCATAGAATCTTCTGCTTTGTATCAAATTTTCAGGGTAAATATGTAGATGAGCATTTTAGAAATCCTTAGTTTCCCACAATTGCCATATTTTTAAGTAGATTTTTTATGTAGACCATTTAAAAAGTCTTATTGAATCTGTTACAATATTGCTTCTGTTTTATGTTTTGTATTTTTGGCCACGAGGCTTGAGGATCCCTCACTAGGGATCGAACCTGCATTCCCTGCATTGGAAGGCAAAGTCTTAACCACTGGACGCCAAGGAAGTCTCTTCAATGCCCTATTAATGCGTTTGCATGCTCAGTCGTGTCTGACTCTTTGCAACCCCACGGACTGTAGCCCACCAGGGTTCTCTGTCCATGGGATTCTCCAGGCAAGAATACTGGAATGGGTTGCCATTTCCTCCTCCGGGGGATCTTCCTGACCCAGGTACTGAACCCACATCTCCTGCATTGGCAGGCAGATTCTTTCCCATTTGAGTCACCTGGGAAGCCCATGCTGTATTAATACACACAGCTTAAACATACCAACAGAGCTATTGAAAGCAAAATGGAATAATGATGCTGATTTTTTTTCTCCTTTATTTTACCAAAGACTCTACTGAAGCTCTTCCCTTCTAACTTTTTTCCCCCGTATTTCTTCCAAGAGAGTCTAAGTTCAATCTCTAAAGTATAAAAATATTAGTAGGGCTACACTGGCCAGGCCAAGAAGCAGAGATTCTCCAACTAAGTAAATGGGGCAAATTCCAACAAAGCTAGTCTATGAAATGGAGGCTGTGGTGGTGGGGAGGGACCAAGAAACAAGCAAGAACTTTTCTTTCTGATCATCTGTTGTGCTCTAGGCTAGTACTTACGGTACGTTATATAAACATGAATCCAAAATCAACCCCTGAACACTGAGCTATCAACCCCATCTTTAGATGCAAAAATAATCTCCAAATGGTCAAGTAACTTGCTCAACATCTCCTACACACAAGTAGTAAAATGACCACCCAAGGAAAAGTGATCAAAATATAGGAAGAGACATTTCACAGCTGCCAGTAAGCATGAGAAGTATTTATCATTATTAATTGTCAGAGAAACATAAAACTCCAGTGAGATAACCATTCAATTAGCAAAAATGAAAAAGTCCAACAAGTGTTAAAGGACTGTGGACCTACATTCCAATAAGAGTGAAAATTAGGTCAACTGACTTTGGAGAACCATTTGGTTCTATGTCCTGAAGTTAAACATTCATACACCCTAGGATGCAGCAATTCCACATCTGCCCAAAAGAAATTTTTTTCAATTTCAATTATTATTTTTAACTGAAGTGTAGTTGATTCACAATGTTGTGTTAGTTTCAGATGAACAGTAAAGTGATTCAGTTATACATATATTTATAACTATTCTTTCCCAGATTCTTTTCCTTTATGAAAGTGAAAGTGAAGTCGCTCAGTCATGTCCAACTCTTTGTGACCCCATGGACTGTAGCCTACTAGGCTTTTCTTTATAGATTGTTGCAAAGTATGGAGTATAGTTCCCTGTGCTAAATAGTAGGTCCTTGTTGCTTATCTATTTTATGTACAGCATTGTGGACATGTTAACCCTAAACTCCTAATTTACCCCTTCCCCCATTCTTTTTTCACAGTTTGTTTTCTATTTGTATAGGCCTATTTCTGTTTTGCATATACGTTCATTTGTATATTTTTTTGTTAGATTCCACATATAAGTGATACCCTATGACATTTGTATTTCTCTGATTTATTTCACTTAGTGTGATAAGATCTAGGTCCATCCGAGTTGCTGCAAATGGCATTATTTCATTCTTTTTTATGGCCAAGTAGCATTCCATTGCCTGTGTGTATCATATCTTCTTTATTCATTCACCTGTTGGCAGACACTTAGGTTGCTGTCATGTCTTGGTTATTGTAAATAGTAACGGTATGACCATTGGGGTGCATGTATCTCTTCAAATTATGGTTTTCTCTGGATATCTTCATGACCCAGACAATCATGATGATGTGATCACTCATCTAGAGCCAGACATCTTGGAATATGAAGTCAAGTGGGCCTTAGAAAGCATCACTACGATCAAAGCTAGTGGAGGTGATGGAATTCCAGTTGAGCTATTTCAAATCCTGAAAGATGATGCTGTGAAAGTGCTACACTCAATATGCCAGCAAATCTGGAAAACTTAGCAGTGGCCACAGGACTGGAAAAGGTTAGTTTTCATTCCAATCCCAAAGAAAGGCAATGCCAAAGAATGCTGAAACTACTGCACAATTGCACCCATCTCACACTCTAGTAAAGTAATGCTCAAATTCTCCAAGCCAGGCTTCGGCAATACGTGAACTGTGAACTTCCTGATGTTCAAGCTGGTTTTAGAAAAGGCAGAGGAACCAGAGATCAAATTGCCAACATCTGCTGGATCATGGAAAAAGCAAGAGAGTTCCAGAAAAACATCTATTTCTGCTTTATTGACTATGCCAAAGCCTTTGACTGTGTAGATCACAATAAACTGTGGAAAATTCTTCAAGAGATGGGAATACCAGACCACCTGACCTGCCTCTTGAGAAATCTGTATGCAGGTCAGGAAGCAACAGTTAGACGTGGACATGGAACAACAGACTGGTTCCAAATAGGAAAAGGAATATGTCAAGGCTATATATTGTCACCCTGCTTATTTAACTTATATGCACAGTACATCATGAGAAACGCTGGACTGGAAGAAACACAAGCTGGAATTAAGATTGCTGGGAGAAATATCAATCACCTCAGATATGCAGATGACACCACCCTTATGGCAGAAAGTGAAGAGGAACTAAAAAGCCTCTTGATGAAAGTGAAAGAGGAGAGTGAAAAAGTTGGCTTAAAGCTCAACATTCAGAAAATGAAGATCATGGCATCTGGTCCCATTANTGCAGATGACACCACCCTTATGGCAGAAAGTGAAGAGGAACTAAAAAGCCTCTTGTTGAAAGTGAAAGAGGAGAGTGAAAAAGTTGGCTTAAAGCTCAACATTCAGAAAACGAAGATCATGGCATCCAATCCCGTCACTTCATGGGAAATAGATGGGGAAACAGTGGAAACAGTGTCAGATTTTATTTTTTTGGGCTCCAAAATCACTGCAGATGGTGACTATAGCCATGAAATTAAAAGATGCTTACTCCTTGGAAGAAAAGTTATGACCAATCTAGACAGTGTATTCAAAAGCAGAGACAGTACTTTGCTGACTAAGGTCCGTCTAGTCAAGGCTATGGTTTTTCCTGTGGTCATGTATGGATGTGAGAGTTGGACTGTGAAGAAGGCTGAGCACAGAAGAATTGATGCTTTTGAACTGTGGTGTTGGAGAAGACTCTTGAGAGTCCCTTGGACTGCAAGGAGATCCAACCCGTCCATTCTGAAGGAGATCAGCCCTGGGATTTCTTTGGAAGGAATGATGCTAAAGCTGAAATGCCAGTACTTTGGCCACCTCATGCGAAGAGTTGACTCATTGGAAAAGACCCTGATGCTGGGAAGAATTGGGGGCAGAAGGAGAAGGGGACGACAGAGGATGAGATGGCTGGATGGCATCACAGACTCAATGGACGTGAGTCTGAGTGAACTCCGGGAGTTGTTGAGAGAGGGAGGCCTGGCGTGCTGCGATTCATGGGATTGCAAAGAGTCAGACAGCACTGAGTGAATGAACTGAACTGAACTGTTCCAACAAGCTCTTGCCTCTCTGACAATCTCAGCCTTTTCCCTGGATTCCCTCAGCTGTGTTTTAGCTCCCTCAGAGTATTTTCATGGCAGCCAACACTGGACCTCTCCCTGGGGTCTGACCCCCACAGCGTGAACCTCAGCATCCAGGCCCCTCTTGTTGTCAGCAATGTAAACTGCTTTTTGGCTAGGAAGTGCTTTTCCTTAAATATCTCTGTGATGAATTCTCTTTGTTTTCCCTTCCTGGCACCTGTTGCTGAGTTCCTCTCTGAGGTTCTGCAGCTTCCTACTCCCCTACCCCCATCCCTGACTGTGAAGGGATTCCCAAGATGTGGAAAGTTTCGTCCTTCAGTATTCCCTCCCCAGAGCACAGGCTCCCATCCTGAAATCCTTTGTCTCTTTTTTATCTTTTCTTTTGGCCTACCTCATTCTGAGGAGATTGACTTGTCTTTTTGGATAACTGGAGTTTTCTATCTGCATTCAGCAAGTGTTCTGCATGAATTATTCCACATGCAGATTTATTTTTGATGTATGTATGGGAAGAAAGGTGATCTCCCCATCTTACTCCTCCACCATCTTCTCCAGATCCTTTACATATCCTTTATGTATGATTAATCCAATACTTTTACTATATTATTTACTTTTTCAGTGAGATTTATTCTTTCAAATGTTTTCTTGTTACTAGTCACACCTTTAATTTTCAGCTTAAAGAAGTCCCTTTAAAATTTTTGTAAGGTCAATTTAATGGTGGTAAACTCCTTTAGCTTTTGTTTGTCTAGAAAACTCTTTATCTTTCATTCAATTTTTAAACGATAACTTTGGTAGACAGTGTATTCTTGGTTGAAAATTTTTTTCTTTCATAATTGAATAAATCATGTCATTCCCTTCTGGCCTGCAAAGAGTCTACTGAAAAAGCTTCTTATAGTCCTATGGAGGTACCCATGTGTATAGAAAAATAAAGAAATATTAAATAAATAAAGCAGATATTATCAGACACAAAAAGAGAAATTGACAAAAATATACTAATAGTTCAGTTCAGTCGCTCAGTCGTGTCTGACTCTTTGCGACCCCATGAATCACAGCACGCCAGGGAATTTTAATATCCCACTTAAATTAATGGATGCATCATCCAGACAGAACATCAGTAAGAAAACAATGGCCTTAAATGACACATTGGACCAGTTAGACTTAACAGATATCTACAGGAGATTCCATTTAATACCAGTCAGAATACACATTTTTTTTCAAGTGAACATGAGACATTCTCCATAATAGATCACATGATATTAACAGAATAGAAGGCAGTCTCAACAAATTTAAAACAATAGAAATTACATCTTTTCTAACCACAAATGCTAGCAAGGTAATGCTCAGAACTGTTCAAGCTAAGCTTCATCAGTACATGAACCAAGAACTTCCAGTTGTAAAAGGTGGATATAGAAAGGACAGAGGAAATAGAGATCAAATTGCCAACATCTGTGGGATCATAGAAAATGCAATGGAGTTCCAGAAAAAAAAAAGAAAAAAAAAACATATATTTCTGCTTCATTGACTATGCTAAAGCCTTCGACTCTCTGAAATACACAAACTGTGAAAAGTTCTTAAAGAGATGGGACTATCAGACCACCTTACTTGCCTCCTGAGAAACGTGTATGCAGGCCAAGAAGCAACAGTCAGAACTGGATATGGAACAGTGAACTGGTTCCACATTATGAAAGGAGTATGTCAAGGCTATATATTGTCACCCTGCTTATTTAACCTATATGTAGAGGACATCATGTGAACTGCCAGGCTGGAATCAAGAATCATGAAGCACAAGCTGGAATCAAGATTCCCCAGAGAAATATCAATAATCTCAGATATACAGGTGAAACCACCCTAATGACGAAAGCAAAGAAGAACTAAAGAGCCTCTTGATGAAGGTGAAAGAGGAGAGTGAAAAAGCTGGCTTAAAACTCAACATTCAAAACAATGAAGATCATGCCATCTGGTCCCATTCCATCATGGAAAATACATAGGGAAAAATGGAACCAGTGACAGATTTTTTTTTTGGGGGGGGGGGGCTCCACAATCACTGTGGATGTCGACTGTAGCCTTGAAATGAAAAGATGCTTGCTCCTTGGAAGAAAATCTATGACAAACCTAGACAACATATTGAAAAGCAGACACATCACTTGCCTACAAATGTCTGTCTAGTCAAAGCTATGGGTTTTCCAGTAGTCATGTATGGATGTGAGAATTGAACCACAAAAACTGCCTTCAAACTGTTGTGCTGGAGAAGAGTGTTGAGATTTCCTTGAACAGCAAGGAGATCAAACCAGTCAATCCTAAAGGAAATCAATCCTGAATATTCATTGGAAGGACTGATGCTGAAGCTGAAGCTCCATTATTTTGGCCACCTAATGGGAAGAGCTGACTCATTGGAAAAGATACTGATGTTGGGAAAGATTGAGGGCAGGAGGAGAAGGGGGTGACACAGGACAAAATGGATGTATGGCATCATCGACTCAATGAACATGAGTTTCAGCAAACTCCGGGAGAAGGTGAAGGACAGGGAAACTAAGCATGCTGCAGTCCATGGGTTTGCAAAGAGTTGGACACGACTGAGTGACTGAAAAACAACAGTTGACTTTTAGCTTCATACCACTGTTTCCTGGGTGGCTAAGTAACAAAAAATCCACCTGCTAATGCAGGAAGCATAGGAGATACGGGTTCGATCTCTGGGTTGGGAAATTGCTTTGGAGGAGGAAATTGCAACCCACTCCAATATTCCTACCTGGAAAATCCAATGGATACAGGAGCCTAGTGGGCTACAGTCCACAGGGTCATAAAGCGTTGGATACGACTGAGCACACATGCATACATCCATATATATTTTGTTGTTCAGTCACTTAGTCATGTCCCCATGGGGTGGGTACCCCCATGGACTGCAGTACGCCAGGCTTCCCTGTCCTTCACTATCTCCTGGAATTTGCTCAAACTCATATCCATTGAGTCAATGATGCCATCTAATCATCTCATCCTCTGTCATCCCCTTATCTTCCTGCCCTTAATATTTCCCAGCTTCAGAGTCTTTTCCAGTGAGTCAGCTCTTTGAATCAGGTGGCCAAAAATTTGGAGCTTCCTCTTCAGCCTTAGTCTTTTCAATGACTGCTTAGTGTTAATTTTCTTTAGAATTGACTGTTTATTTTCTTGCTGTCCAAGGGAATCTCAAGAGTCTTCTCTAGAACCATAGCTCAAAAGTATCATTTTTTAGGCATTCAGCTTTCTTTATGGTCCAACTCTCACATCCATACATGGCTACTGGAAAACCCATGGCTTTGACTAAGATAGAACTTTGTTGTCAGAGTGACATCTTTACTTTTTAACACACTGTCCAGACTTGTCAGAGCTTTTATTCCAAGGAGAAAGCATCTTTTAATTTCATGACTGCAGTCACCATCCACAGTGATTTTACAGCCCAAGAAAATAAAGCCTGTCACTGTTTCCTTATTTTCCCCATCTATTGGCCATGAAGTGATGGGACTGGATATCATGATCTTAGTTTTTTGAATGTTGAGTTTTAAGTCAGCTTTTTTGCTCTCCTCTTTTACCTTCATTGAGAGACTCTTTAATTCCTTTTCACTTTTTGCTATTATAACCAAGAGATGAATTCAACCTAAATGTCCATCAACAGATGAATGGATATAGAGGCTGTGATGTGTGTGTGTATGCACACGATGTAATATTTAATAGCCCTAAGACAGGTGAAATTTTGTCATTTGTGACAAAATGGATGGATCTGGAATGTATTATGCTTAGTGAATTAGTCAAAGAAAGAAAGACAAATAATATTTATTGTTACTTGTATGGGGATTTAAAAAATGAATATAACAAACAGAAAGAGACTCACAGATGCAGAGAAGAAACTAGTGGTTACTCATAGGGAGACAGTGAGGGGATGGGCAAGACAGGTGAAAGGGATTAAGAGGCATAGTCTACTAAATGTAAAATATATAAGATAAAAAGAAGTATTGTACAGCACAGGGAAAATAGCTGACATTTTATAATAACTGTAAATGGAGTATAATCTACAAAAATGTTCAATAACACTTTAGCAAACCGAGAAACATGAAATTCTGCCATTTGCAACAATGTGGATGAATCTGGATGGTTTTATGCAAAAAGGAATGTTAGTCATAGAAGAATAAATACAGCGTGACTTCATTAACATGAGGGGTGTGTGTGTGTGTGTGTGAGAGAGAGAGAGTTTTTCAGTCATGTTTGATTCTTTGCGAACCCATGAACTGTAGCTGGTCAGGCTCCTCTCTCCATGAAATTTTCCAGGCAAGAATATTGGAGTGGGTTGCCATTCCCTTCTCCAAGGGATCTTCCCAACCCAGGATTGAACCTGAGTCTCCTGCATTGCAGGCAGATTTTTTTTTACCATCTAAGCCACTAGAGAAGCAACATGAAGTACCTGATCAAGCTTCACTTATGCAAGATGAATTTAGGGATTCATGAATTTAGGGATTCATAAATTCAAGATGAATTCTAGGGATCTGCTGTATAATTTAGTGATACAGTCAATAGTATTGTGTATGCACATAACATTTCATTAAGAGTGTTGACCTCATGTTAAGTATTCTCACTACAAACACACACACACACACACACACACACACACACACTGGACACAAGTAAACTTTTGAATGTAAGAAATAGATTAGCCAGAAGATTTTTTTTTAGAAATGGTCCTCAAGCAGGATACATTATTGTTATATAATCCTAAGGAATGTAGAGGGGAAAAAAAAATTGTCCTTTCCTCCTCCTTTAGAATTCCAGACTCCTCTTTCCTTTGGAACCTCCAGACTTGTTATAAACCTGCCTAGGAATTGACTCTCTCATTCTCCACCTTTTCTTTTAGGAGAAGTATGTTGTCAAGGAAAAGGGGAGTCATTTTCATTCCATAATGCTTCCGAGCTGATAAGGGGTATTGTCCCTAAATTGGTGAGGCAACATATTCTCCTAACTCTCATATTGAGGGTCTCTGATCCAAAGGCCCTGATAAGTAATAGTTGGATGAGGCTGTGGCACTCATAGGAGCTTGGACAACCATTTGTAATTTAAAAGCTTTCAGATAGCTAGAAACAAACCCCATTATACAGTTACAGATGTAAGGCAAAATACTCATTAAACCAAGTTAAAATCAAAATTAAAAGTCACATTGTGTCCACAGTTACATCAGTCCATCTGAGGATTGTTAAATGTCATCACCGTGTTGAAGAGAGTCCTTTCCTTGATGTGGAGAAACCCACCATGGGAAGTCTTAAACTGATGAGGAAGGGAGTGCTCTGCAGACCCAGCAATTAGACTGATTGTGGAATGTGGCATAGGCATGAGTGCAGGACAGAAAGGCATTGTATTGATAGTCAAATGGCAGACTCAGGACTTTTGAAGTCAGCAGAAGTAGGCTCTAATAGATTATCAGGCCCATCTGGAAAGTACAAAGTCAGAGCATATAAAGTAAAGACATAAAATGACATGACTTAATTCTGGTCATGGTGCTACCTCTTAACTCAAGTGTGATGCACACACGAATCAGTTCCTGGCACTTTGACAGATGTGGAAGAAGAAAGAATAACCTGGTAAGGGCCTTCCCAGAGGGGCTTGAGGGATTGGCCCCAGATCCCAATGTTTTTACCAGGACTTCGGCTCCTGGCTAAAATAGAGGCTTGTTTGACTCAGAGGCTGGGTCAAGAGACATCTCCTGGAGTTCCATTAAAGCCTGTTGAAAAGCTGAGAGCTGAATTACATAATTAGTTAATTCTAAGGCTTTAGGAAAACTTTTCCATTGGGCATTTTCAGGAATTTTTAATCATCCATCTGCAACTGTAACCATCCTTTATCAGTAATCTTTGCTGCTCTTTTCTCATATCTTTCTTCAGTATATTGTGGTTTTTCCTGTTCCACAGGACCTGTCCAGATCAAAGGTTCTGCAGTGAAGGGGTTTCATAAAGTGCCACTTTTCTGGCTTTACAGTCAGCCAGCTGATTAACTTTGGCTACTTTACTCTCATCCCTGCTGTACCCTTTACAATGCATAACAGCTACTTCTTTAGTACAATATATAGCAGTTAAAAGTCTCCATTTATCATTTGATTTCTTTATACCCAAAATCGGAGTGTTGCATCTAC
Source organism: Aepyceros melampus (assembly GCA_006408695.1). Taxonomy (NCBI): domain Eukaryota; kingdom Metazoa; phylum Chordata; class Mammalia; order Artiodactyla; family Bovidae; genus Aepyceros; species Aepyceros melampus. The sequence continues at coordinate 378,946 of SJXQ01005764.1, forward strand.
TGTTACAGGGAATTAATAGCTCCTGCTCCTTTAAATTCTCAATTACAGGTTTTAACCCATCCTTAACCTCAGGTTTCAGTGGATACTGCTTCTTATGTGGAAATAAGTGCAGGTCTTTGATCTTGACAACTACAGGGATTGCATTTTGTGCTCAACCCATAGATTTTCCATCAGCCCACACTCTAGGATTTACATTTTGTTCAATTAAAGGGAGAAAAAGGGAGGGCTCCATATTCATGAAAACAGAGACATGGACCTTGCTCAGTATATCTCTCCCCAAAAGGGGTGAGGGAGACTCTGGCATGATCAAAAACTCATGTGAGAATATCAGTGTCCCAGTTACAACTTAAAGAACAACTAAAATAATACCTTTTGGCTCATCCAGACAGTCCCACTATGGAAGCGGATCAGGAAGAAAGTGGGCCAGGGGCCTCAGTAAGCACAGAGAAAGTCATCCCAGTGTCTAAAAGAAAATCGACGGATTGGCCTCCCACAGTTATCTGGGGCCCTCAGGTGTAATTAGGATGGGAGCTTGTGTAGGGACCCCTGGGCACCTTCAGTCCTGATTGTCTTGAGAGTCCAACCCCTGAAACCTACACTTCTGAGGGCAGTCTCTCCTCCAGTGTGGTCTCTTGTAGATCAGACATGGAGCTGGGGGCAGTTTAGATGCCTGAGGGCAATCCTGCTTGAGGTGCCCCTCCTTTCCACAGTAATAGCAAACTCATCCCTTTTCACCTCGTTCTCTCTGGGCATTTTTCTCAGGCTATTTAAGAATGGTTCTGACAACCATTACAAGGGCTTACACCTGTCCCTTTGTATTTTCTGCCTTTCTTTCTTTTCCTCATATTCCCTACCATAATAGACCATTTGAGCCAGTTGTAACAGATCATCTAAAAACTGATTTGGTCCATATACCTGTTTTAATAGCTTATGGTGGATATCTGGAGCTGACTGAGTGAGAAATCTATCTTTTAAGATCACTCTTCCCTCTTCATTTTTGGGATCAATCTCAGTACATCTGTGAAGGGCTTCTCTCAGTCTATCTAGGAATTTACCAGGAGCTTCCTTCTCCTCCTGTTCTATGTTTGCCAATTTGGCATAGTTTAAAGTCTTAGCACATGCTTGCCTGAGTCCTTCAAGAATACGTCTGACAAAATGACTCTGATCCCATCTTCCTTTAGCTGTGTTATAATCCCAATCTGGTTCTATAGGTGGGGCCACCTGAATTCCAGTGGGGAGGGCAGCTATCTCATCCTCCCTCTTCCTTACTGATTCATTACTAAGCTATTCATCTCCCAAAGCAACAGCTTTCCCCAAAACTCAAGTTTTTGAGTCAGGAGTCAGCATTTGTTCCAAGATATACATCACATCCTTCCAAGTAAGGTCATAAAGCAGAGTAACACCTTTAAAAGCTCTAATATATTTTTCTGGGTCCTCTGAATAGTCATCTTCCTTTAGCTGTGTTATAATCCCAATCTGGTTCTATAGGTGGGGCCACCTGAATTCCAGTGGGGAGGGCAGCTATCTCATCCTCCCTCTTCCTTACTGATTCATTACTAAGCTATTCATCTCCCAAAGCAACAGCTTTCCCCAAAACTCAAGTTTTTGAGTCAGGAGTCAGCATTTGTTCCAAGATATACATCACATCCTTCCAAGTAAGGTCATAAAGCAGAGTAACACCTTTAAAAGCTCTAATATATTTTTCTGGGTCCTCTGAATAGTCTCCCAGATCCTCCTTGATTTGTATTTATTGATGAGAAAAGGCTTATTAACTCTCATAGACTGATTATTTCTCCTGGTGGGTGCTTCATGAAGATGCAACAGCTTGTGTGGCTGTTCCTAAGTCTCTCTGGCTGCTCTGTGCATATGATCCCAGGGATAGATTGGAGAAACCTGCTTTTCTTGATCTCTCTGTTTCGTGTCCTCCATCTCATCCTGTATTTCACCCTGAATTTTTGCTGTCTGAGCTTCTTTTACTTCGATTGTCTGAGTTTCTGTTGAAACCAGAGTAGTCTGAGGTCATACTGAGACAGGGGTTGTTTGGACCTCTACTTGGGCTGTTTGAGTCTTAGTTTGGGTTTCTACTGAGATGAAGGCAACCCTTCTTGAGCGGGTGGGGGGGTGTGATTCTCCAACTTTCAGTTTGCTCAGCTTGGAGTCCCAGGTATGGGGGCAAAATAAGAGGACAGGAGGGAGCTGAAGGTTTCACACCTAAATCTATACCCTTAGGACATAAATCTGGCATACCTTGTAGAGAGAAAAAGGGCAACACACATGCTACTTCTAACCATTTCCCTTGTTTTCTACAGAACCAGTCTAATTGTAGAACAGTAATAATTGAGATCCTTCAACAGGTCAGTGTTCCCCATCTTCTAAAGAATACTATGGCCATTCAGTGCTGGGGTCCAGCCCCGGTGGATCCAGGGTGATTCGAAGGTGGAGACGGAGTCGGCGAGAAAACACTTTTAGGAATATAAGATTAGATTAGGAAATAATAGTANCAGATATGCAGATGACATCACCCTTGTGGCAAAAAGTGAAGAGGAGCTAAAAAGCCTCTTGATGAAAGTGAAAGAGGAGAGTGAAAAGGTTGGCTTAAAGCTCAACATTCAGAAAATGAAGATCATGGCATCTGGTCCCATCACTTCATGGGAAATACATGGGGAAACAGTGTCAGACTTTATTTGTGGGGGATCCAAAATCACTGCAGATGGTGACTGCAGCCATGAAATTAAAAGACGCTTACTTCTTGGATGGAAAGTTATGACCAACCTAGATAGCATATTCAAAAGCAGAAACAATATTTGTCAACAAGGTCCATTTAGTCAAGGCTATGGTTTTTCCAGTAGTCATGTGTGTGAGAGTGGGACTTAAAGAAAGCTGAGCACTGAAGAATTGATGTTTTTGAACTGTGGTGTTGGAGAAGACTCTTGAGAGTCCCTTGGACTGCAAGGAGATCCAACCAGTCCATTCTAAAGGAGATCAGTCCTGGGTGTTCTTTGGAAGGAATGATGCTAAAACTGAAACTCCAGTACTTTGGCCACCTCATGTGAAGAGTTGACTCATTGGAAAAGACTCTGATGCTGGGAGGGATTGGGGGCAGGAGAAGAAGGGGACGACAGAGGATGAGATGGCTGGATGCCACCATGGACTCAATGGACATGAGTTTGAGTGAACTCCGGGAGTTGGTGATGGACAGGGAGGCGTGGCATGCTTCGATTCATGGGGTCACAAAGAGTCAGACATGACTGAGCAACTGAACTGAACTGAATGAAAACCTACTGTATAGCACAGGGAACTCTACTAAGTGCTCTGTGGGGACCTAAATGGGAAGGAAATATTGTTGGCATCATTCTTGTTGGATGCATTCTCTCCTACTCGTCTGCTCACAGTGAATGCTGTAAAAAGCTTCCTCCCCACACCATGTCATCCTGGGGTGGTTACGGCTCCCTCCTCTTCTGGTCTTGGTGCCTCAGCATCTCTTGTTGGCTTCTATAAAATTCCCTGCTGAAATTCATAGCTGCATGGAGAAATTCATTCCTGCTTCCTGGAGCAGTCCTGATGGCTATATCCACAAATGAAGCTAATAGATAGCTGAAGTGTGTTTGTTCTGTACTTCAATAATTCATCTAGAGCAAAATTCTGCATTTTGGCCTATGTCATGTATTTTTAAGTCATTTATTTGACCAAGCCATGTTAGGCAGAGAAATTGAAAGATTCAAGGATCATGTGTTATGAATCAGTAGTCTAAATATTCTTAAGTGTTAACAATTATATTACATTGTGTTTTTTCTGTGTGTGGTACTGTTTAAGATAAATAGAATTTCCAGTGTGGTCATTTAAATGATTTCCAAAGATAATTATTTGGCAGCTTGGTTATTCAGTGAGCTCCAGAAGCCTGACAACATGATATATTTATAGGCAGATGCTGGAAAAACAGTTGGTATTCAAACCGTTGGTGTCCTAGGTAATTACAGTCATTTTTTAATATCTTCAGAACCTTCACAATTCTTCAGCCTTTTACATGCACAAAAAGCAACAGCAAGAACTCAACTTGTTCAAGTGTCCTGAGCAAATGTGAATAAATTACAGATTTGGGTTTATAACATTTTAAAAATTCAGTAGGACAGACTTTGACATACATCTTGGAAATGAACTATAACTCACAGCTGTCACTATCTGTAGAAATCAATTAGTAAGAAGAATACTTTGATGCAACTTTGAGAAACAGAGATTATCAGGAAGAAGCATGGAAGTTAGAAATTAATCAAACAGCAATGGGCCTTATAATTAGAAAAAGACCATCCAAGGTTGAGTGCCCGGGCAGTGTAGACCACACACAGCCTTTAAACGTCCTTCTTCCCTTCCTGATTCTGTCCCCTCACGTGACATCCATGAAATTTCCTTAAGATGTAAAAGCAACCAATGAAAGCTTAAAAGGTGGAGAGAGAGACCGGAAATAGGGAGAGAGGGAGAGGGAGAAGTTTAATTCTGGAGAGCAGCTAGAGTTTGTTTTACTTTTATAATCTATTAGTGGCTTTAACATAATGATATAAAATAATTCTGTAGGACACAAAAATGAGAACTAAGATGAAAATCAAGACAGCTGCAATGATCACAATAAATTTCTCTATATTATGAATGTAAGCCTCTTAGAAATACCTCCTTAAATCCCTTAAGATAATACCTAACCTCAATTTGACAAGAGTAAAATGCGGCTCACACACAGAGGCACTAAAATAACACACTTTGAAATGATATTCAGCTTCATAGACAACGAAGACAGCACTCATTTAAATAAACTACCATCTCACACTTACCGAGCTGGGAAACATGAATTAAAATAATAAATCTAATGTTGGCAGGAGTTGCTAGGAGCCCTGTGAATTCCTGTAAAGGAGTGCAATAACTTGGGAGCTACCATGCAATCTTCAAAAAGAGTCAGGATGCTGAGCACAGCCTGAAGACTGAAAGTGAAAGCCGCTCAGGCGGGTCCAACTCTGCGACCCCACAGACTATACAATCCATGGAATCCTCCAGGCCAGAATACTGGAGTGGGTAGTATCTTCCAACCCAGACATCAAACCCAGGTCTCCCTCATTGCAGGCAGATTCTTTGCCAGCTGAGCCACCAGGGAAGTCCACAGCCCGGGACTCAGTAATTCCAACTTTAGAATCGGTACCTTCAAGATGAAATGGAAAGATAAAAAAGTTGTGTGCTTAATGATGTTTTCAATACACCATCCATGATGTGGAAATGGCCCTTTTCCAACTATAAGTGAGTGAGCTACGAATGTTATTATGATGAAATAAAATAATTTTAAGTCTGAAATATATGAGTATGTACATCCCAGAAAAGTTTCTGTACAGTCATCTTGAGCAAAAAAGAAAAATTTTAATGGTAGATCCATTCATTTATTCAACAAAAAAATTTGTTATAATGCTTACTATCTTCTCACAGTCCTGCACTTGAGGATACATCCAATGCTCATTTGTCATGGATATTTTCTTGTTAAGTACATCGACCAAGGCCACAAAGCTTTTGTGGTGAGCAAACATGAGAATCATTTGCTTGAGAGAAAAAAAAGTGGAAGAAATATTAGGAAAGCAAAATTTCAATTGGGATTTGCAATGATTGCTAAAAGTTTGAATTTGTCATTTTTCTTTGGTAAAACTTATGTGAAAATCTCACCTTTATTTTGACCTCTAAGTATAGCGTAAAAAGAAATGCCAGGAGTGAAAGAAAAGAGAAATCAAATAAAAACATTAAAAAGATTTCAATATGTCATTTTCTGGAAAGGGAGAACACCAAGAAACAGATGCATGATGTCATCTTTTACAGCCTCTCCCCTTCCCAGAAAAATGAAATAATTGCCAGAAAAATGAAATAATTGTCTATGAAAGAATACTAAGCTCGGCATGGTCTAGTCAAAATGCATTTTAGTCAAAATGCTTCAAGCTATGATGAACTTCCTCATTGTCTCTCAACATGTACACAATGGAGTATTACTCAGCCATTAAAAAGAATACATTTGAATCAGTCCTAATGAGGTGGATGAAACTGGAGCCGATTATACAGAGTCAAGTAAGCCAGAAAGAAAAACACCAATACAGTATACTAACACATATATATGGAATTTAGAAGGATGGTAATGATAACCCTGTATGCAAGACAGCAAAAGAGACACAGATGTATAGAACAGACTTTTGGACTCTGTGGGAGAGGGCGAGGGTGGGATGATTTGGGAGAATGGCATTGAAACATGTATACTATCATGCAAGAAATGAATCCCCAGTCTAGGTTCAATACAGGATACAGGATGCTTGGGGCTGGTGCACTGGGATGACCTAGAGGGATGATATAGGGAGAGAGGTGGGAGGGGTTCAAGATTGGGAACTCATTTACACCCATGGCAGATTCATGTCAATGTATGGCAAAACCAATAAAGTATTGTAAAGTAAAGTAAAAAAAAAAGAGAGAGAGAGAGAGAGAGAGAGAGAGAGAGAAATGAGCTATTTAATTATTATGATCAATAATTTACCTAAAATGTTTTGCCACCCAAAAAACACTAGAAAAATCATCCCAATCTTTAAAAGAGAAGCTAAGAGGGGTTCCCTGATGAAAGTGAAAGTCGCTCAGTCATGTCTGACTCTTTGTGACCCCATGGACTATACAGTCCATGGAATTCTCCAGGCCAAAATATTGGAGAGAGTAGCCTTTCCCTTCTCCAGGGGATCTTCCCAACCCAGGGATCGAACTCAGGTCTCCAGAATTGCAGGCAGATTCTTTACCAGCTGAGCCACCAGAGAAGCCCAAGATTATTGGAGTGGGTAGCCTATCCCTTCTCCAGCGGATCTTCCCAACCCAGGAATTGAACAGGGTTTCTTGCATTGCCGGCAGATTCTTTACCAGCTGAGCCACCAGGGAAGCCCCGGTGGTTCAGTGGTAAAGAATCCACCGTCAATACAGAAGACAAAGGTTCCATCCCTGGTCCGGGAAGATCACACATGCCTTGGAGCAGCTAAGCCTGTGAACCATGACTATTAAGCCTGTGCTCTAGAGCTGGGGAACCACAATTGCTCAGCCCACGTGCTGCAACTTCTGAAGCCCAAGCACCCTAGAGCCCCTGCTCCACACCAGTGAGAAGCCACCGCAGTAAGAAGCCATGTACCGCAACTAGAGAGTAGCCCTCGCTGGCTACAACCAGAGAAAAGCCTGTGCAATAACAAAGACCCAGCACAGCCAAAAATAAAATAAAATTTAAAATTTATATATATATATATATATATATATTTTTTTTTTTTTAAAGAGAGAAGCAAGATAGACTGCCAACTGGCCTTTGCAAGAATGGCTCTCAGCTGTCTGGAGATCCTATGGGGGGCTGACCAGGGAGCCCCTCAGGGGTTCTGGATCCATCTAATTTTGCAGCACAAGCCTAGGAATGTGTTGGAGGAGGGAGGTTGCACTGGCAGCAAAAAGGTAGTCAGTTTGCCCAGAACAGAGGTGGCAGGGGACATATGGATGGGGAAGCAGGAACACAGAACTCAGGGACCAAGTGATGCTCTCCCCCACCCCCAGAGACGCTCACTCCACATGGGCTTTATCCCTCCCAGCTGTCCATCACTACGGGGAACTTCAGGGGCCTGGAAAGTCATATCTCTGGGAACACGCTATGTTATCTCCTGCTTTAATGTAAGAGTCTCTGGATGTTTTCAAGTCAATTGCCATTAAAGAAAAAAAAAAAAAAAAACCTTATGGCTATAACTGATGACATCTTTCCATCAATCACATCACTGCCCAAATGTGACAACCAAGCAGGTCTCATGAAGACCAGGAGATCTCAGCTCTAATTGCACTTGAGAACCACCTGGGAGCCTTTAAAAACCGACACCAGGGCCCAGGCTTCAGAGACATGAACTTAAGTGATGGGGCCCAGACAGCAATAATTCTAATTCCCTGGTTGATTGTAATGATGGCTATGCAACACCATAGACATTGTATTGTTTGTTTTTTTAGCATCCTGTAGACATGGTTCCAGGCTTCCCTTGTAGCTCAGTCAGTAAAGAATCTGCCTGCAATGCAGTAGACCTGGGATCTATTCCTGGGTTGGGAAGATCCCCTGGAGAAGGAAATGGCAACCCACTCCAGTATTTTTGCCTGGAGAATCCCATGGACAGAGGAGCCTGGTAGGTTCCCAGTCTCTGAGGTCGCAAGAGTCAGACACAATTTAGCAACTAAACCACCAGATAGATATAGTTCCAGTAGTCATGTACTGGTGTGGTAGTTGGACCATAAAGAAGGCTGAGTGTCAAAGAATTGATGCTTTTGGATTGTGGTGCTGGAGAAGACTCTTGAGAGTCCCTTGGACAGCAAGGAGATCAAACCAGTCAATCCTAAAAGAAATCAACCCCAAATATTCATCAGAAGGACTGATGCTGAAGCTGAGGCTTCAACACTTTGGCCACCTGATGTGGCCAAGCTCAAGTGGCTCAGTGAGCGGACACCCTGGAAAGGAATTTGATGCTGGGAAAGGTTGAAGGCAAAAGGAGACGAAGATGGCAGAGGATGAAATAGTTGGATAGCATCACAAACTCAATGGATACAAATCAGAGCAAACACCAGGAGATTAAACTGTTTGTTCCCCTTGCAGAGAATGTAAGCAGTCTCTGTCAGTAATGAAGTCCTAATATAGTCTAGCAGTGACTACCAAGGATGAAAATTAAATCAACTCAGAAGATACTTTCACACTGCCCTATTCCTTCTGAAATTAAACAACCAAGAAATGAAGCACCACATGAGGTCATCAAGACACAACTACTGTCATTATAATTGGAAAGGTCTAAGAAATGAGTAGAAAGTTATCGCTCTTTCAGGAATTAATTAAAATCTTGTTAAAGGACTAAAAGGCTATGCCTTATGAGCACCTGTTAAGTACATAGAATTAATTCACACAAGGCACTTTGAGAATAAGCAAATGATTAGTGACTAGCTGTCTAAAATGACCAACTTTTAACTTCTTGAGGGCTTCCTTGGCTCAGTGGTAAAGAACCCACCTGCTAATGCAAGAGATGCGGGTTTGATCCTTGGGTCAGGAAGATGCCCTGGAGGAGGAAATGGCAACCCACTCCAGTATTCTTGCCTGGGGACTCCAACGGATAGAGGAACCTTGTGGGCTATAGTCCATGGGGTTGCAAAGCGTTGGACATGACTGAGCAGGCACACCTCCATTAGCTTCTTAAAAACTGAAGTAAAAACACAGCTTAAAATTGCCAGAAAAGTCTTACAGGCAAATGTCTTGTGGTTATAACTTGCTCTTTTAGGAGTACAGCCCAGTTGTTAAAGATCCAATATCATCACTTGGAAGAAGTTGTTTCCAAGAGACTCCTTGGAGTTAAAGCAGAGAATTGATAGCTGTGCATATTAACATCAATGAGGGAAGGAAAGGATTCTACTTCATCTCCTTCTAGAAATTTCCATGTAGCCCTTGAAGAAATGGAGCCAGAGGCTCTTTGTTTAAAGTTTCTCCATCAATTGGGCCTCCTGAACGACCTTGAATCTCCAGCCTTCCTTCCTGCAATCATCTCAGCTTGCAAATGCCCATTTAGCTCATCTCCAAGACCAATTCATGTGCCATTTCTTTTGAAAATCGCACCCCCCCCCAAACACACACACTGAAATATCTTCTGGCAGAAGGAATCTGTGGCCCATTTGGTACTTGTTCTGACCACTTTTGCAGGTAAGTGTGAAAGCTCACAAAGACTAGGATATATCCCACCCCAGGACTCAGAATTGCACATTCCTCATCAGTAAATATTTAAAATGGGTTTGACAAACAGATGGAAACTGGAGGAAATGTATTGAATGAGCCTCTCTTTTAGAACCCCTGGAAATGTCCTTATTTTCCTTAACAATTACTGAAAAATTTCCAAGTCAGTTCTTAACCAAGTCTAAATTAGTACCAGGGATGAGTGTTAGGACATCTGTGAACCACTTAAAACTGTGTATCAATTACATGCTTATTCTAGATGTTGCTCTCCTTTCCTCACAATCACGTTCCCCACTGGAGAATCCTCACAGCTCTTTTTGTCTTTAAGGTAACCTATAATCCAAAAATCCATTTAAAAATCACTATCCTACATATATTTTGAATAAACAGTAAGGTACAACAGCTTGAAATGGTTAAATAACACAGTGAGCCACTCATGGCAGTCTCTGTCTTCTGGATATTTATTAAAGAAAAATGATTCTCTGTTCTGATGGCTCCAGACAACTACTTCCCTGAGGGCCAGAATGAACCACATGACTCTTAGAATCTTCTAGCATTGAAACTAGAAGGAATTTAAGAGATCCGCTAAGCTAATGGCTCAAAAACTGTAGAATGCACGAAATCATTTGGAGAACATGTCAGAACTGATTTCTGGGTTCTGCTCCTATGGTTTTGCTTCAGAAAGTCTGGGAGGGGCCTCTCTTCTAACTGGTTAGAAATACAGCAACCTATTTTGAACCAGTTCCAAGCAATGTTGATGATGTCAGTCCACAGACCACACTTTGAGAACCAATGATCTAGTTTTTATTTCCTCCTGTATACATGATGGAGATCTTCAGGAGCTGGGTGTGACCTACCCAAAGTAGCACCGCCAAGTTGGAGACCCAGGTTCTAACCATACTCTGATGCCGGGGTCCTCTGATTAGTAGACCACATCTGGTTCACAGATGTGGGGATATCTGGGTCTCCAAAACTTGCAGATGACCAGCACAGGCACAAAAAAATGTGTCTGACTAGTTGGCAATGCTAGTTTCACATGAAATCATAGAGGATATGAAGAGAAAAGAATTTCTTATTCTGCTCATTCCAAGCAGAGGATGAAAAGTTTTGTTGATTTTTTTCCCATTCCTCTCAATGACAGATTTCTGTGGCAGTTTTATTGTTGTGGCTAAAATGTTCTTTTGAAACAAAAACATGATATCATGCTTCTGAAAATGCAATGAGAAGATTCTTTTCATGGGGTCACTTTCATAGGGTTCTAATAATGACATGTTTTTCTATAATCTTTAGCTAAGCTTTTTCTTTTTTTTTTCAATTATTTTTAAGGAATATATTTTCCAGCATTTGGAAATATCTTTTCCCAGCCACCCTCCCTATAACTAAATAAGACCATAGATAACAGCAAGATCTACAAGACTTGGCTTTGACCAGCATTTCACCTGTCGTCTCCCACAATAGACCGCCAGGGGTCTAGCTTCAGGCTACTGTTTGTTCCTAACTCCCCTCTCCCTGCCCCCAGTGCCATCAGCCTCTCCTCAAGCCAGTTTTGGTTGTCATGCATTGGTCTTCATCTTTCCAGGATCTCTGATCCACATTCTAGATCTGCCATATAACCTCTTTTCTGACCTGAGACCTGCGAATTCATCTCCCTGGAATCTAGAATTTCCCTGGTGGCTCAGGGGTAAAGCATCCACCTGCAATGCAGGAGAGTCAGGTTCAATCCCTGAGTCAGAAAGATCCCCTGGAGAAGGAAATGGCAACTCTAGTGTTCTTGCCTGGAGAATCCCCATGGACAGAGGAGCCCGGAAGGCTACATTCAGTCCATGGGGTCGCAAAAGAGTCAGACATGACTTAGAGACTAAATAGCAACAGTAACAGCTTGTGCTCAGCCTCTTCAGCTACAATGAAAGTTTCTTGAGGACCCAATAGTATGGACTCCTTTGGAACTCCCTAGCACATATTCAGTCTTGAATAAAAATAGCGATTAATTGGAATCTTAAAAAAGAGTTGTTGTCATGAAAGATTTCAGAAATTTTATGTAGTTTAGTAATATGATGCAGAGGAAAACACATAGTATGTAGAGACACAGACTTGAGCTCAAACCCAGGATAAATTATTTGACTGCTCTGAGCTTGTTTCCTTCTCTGTAAAATAGTTCTGTGTTCCTAATTCATGGAGAAGGCAATGGCAACCCACTCCAGTATTCTTGCCTGGAGAATCCCATGGACGGAGGAGCTTGGTGGGCTACAGTCCACTGGTCGCAAAGAGTCGGACACGACTGAGCGACTACGATTTCACTTTCCAATTCGCAGGGTGTTAGGAAAAGTAGATACATCTTATATATACAACACCTGTCGTGCAGGGGGCACATGGGAAATATTCCCCTGGAAACCACCATGGGTCAATTCTAGGGCAAATGCTGCCTATCTGAAAATCCAAACACTCGAGGGGACATATTTCTCAAGTGCATTTCTCAACTCTCTGCATCTCTTGGCTGTTGATATAGTGAAGCTAGGTCAATTTCCTGTATGTGTCACTTCAGTCTGGTACTTGGTGCTTTAGGGACGTATATACAGTCTGCTGTTGGAACTCACTGACAATAGACATAAACACTGCAAATTTCCCTCTTTGAGAACAAAATATAAAGATACTGAAAGTGAAAGTGAAATCGCTCAGTCGTGTCCGACTCTTTGCGACCCCATGGACTGTACCCTATCAGGCTCCTCCATCCATGGGATTTTTTCAGGCAAGAGTGCTGGAGTAGATTGCCATTTCCTTCTCCAGGGAATCTTCCCAACCCAGGAATCGAACCCAGGTCTCCCGCATTGCAGGCAGATACTTTACCGTCTGAGCCACCAGGGAAGCCCCAAAGATACTGAACACTATACTATAACGATCATTTCAAAGTTGTAAAAAAATTATGTTAGTGACAGTAGTGCAACGCCACTTAGTGACTACTAAGTTAAAAAAAAAAAATCTTTAAGCTGGATGCAATATAAATATTTTCAAATATAATCAGATGGTATTATGGAAAGTATTAAATTAAAATGTTAGCCTAAAATTTAAGTCCTTGTCTAACTTTACTAACTGTGAAGACATCCCGAACTATTTTATTTAAGATTCTTGTCTTGTTACACCACTGGAAAATTGAATCTAAATCCATTTACCATAGGCAAAGAAAATGTTTACAACCTAAAACTGTATTTACACGCATCTATAATGTATTTTTGCTTTTAAAAAAAGGTATAAAAGTAAGAATTTGTGGAAAATGATGGAATGAAAAAGAATGCTTCTGCATTCCTAAATTCCGTGAAGCATCTGGAACACAAAAGCATTTTATGAAATATCACTGTCTTTTGTTTTGCATTTTTATCATAAAGAAGTCCATTCTGGTTATTTTTGCCCTTTCCTTATATTCATACTATTTTTTTTTAACCTAAAACTTACACTAGGTGGAGCCCCACGTTCAAGATTTGGAATGATTTTTAAAAGGGAAAGAAAAAACAATTGAAAGCAAAACCCAAAAGGCACTTTTATTTTCTCACTTTTAAAGAACGTATCCTTAAAATTTATAGTATCATCAGAAGAGAGTTTTTCTTTCTAACAATAAAAACCATGACTATGAATAGGATCATTAATGTTTATTATGGAGAAGCACCAGGTACAAAGCTACAGAGTCAAGAGCTGTAAGGATTTGAATTCAATGCAAATATTACATTTCCTTTGAGGAGGAGGCATATGGGGATTGGGGAATAAATCCTTTCTGGACACTTGTAAAAATATTTTGACAATGTTAATGTTCTCCTGTGTCTAAAGTGGGCACAGTCCTCAGATACACCATGACATTCCAATTAGACACACACTGTTGTGAAAAACAACACTCAAAAAGATCAAAGACAAACCTCAAAACATCATCAGGCTTCCCTGGTGGCTCAGACAGTGAAGAATCTGCCTACAATGCAGGAGACCTGGGTTCGATCCCTGGGTTGGGAAGATTCCCTGAAGAAGAGAATGGCAACCCACTCCAGTATTCTTGCCTGGAGAATTTCATGGACAGAGAAGCCAGGTGGGCTACAGTCCATGGTGTTGCAAAGAGTCAGGCACGACTGAGCGACTACCAAGGAGGAGGATGGAAAACATCATCATGAGTAAAAGACAAAATATCCAAATTAATAGCACAGTGAAGTACATTCAGTATCCCAGGATAAATTATCAAGGAAAAGAATGTATGTATAACTAAATCAGTATTCTGTGCAGCAGAAATGAACACAGCATTGTAAAACTAGACTGCAGTAAAATAAAACCAAAGCAAAACACATTCAAATCTCTATGTTGTCCATGGTTAAGAATACAGGAAGCCCTAACCAGACATACAGGAATATCTGAACTTCAGTTTAGGAGTGTTCTGAACCGAAACACACACACACACACACACACATACACTTGTTCAATTATGGGTCTGTAGGACTTGCTGTTAAAAATAGGCTCTGTCTAGTCTTGAGCCTCTCAGTGGACTCGAGCTGGAGGAGATAAGACTTCAGAGATAACCGGCCAAACTTAGTCATCACTCACAGCTGCTGGATGAAAGCACCATGATAGTCCCACAAATATCTCCTGGGCATCGTTGCTGGTTCAGCTCCCCCTGCGATATCTCAGGGCTGTCTTTCCAACGCCACATGCTCGAAATGCAAAGTTCAGACGAACAGCAGGAACCCTTGCCCAACTGCCCAGCGCCTGTGCTGACATGGCCTATGTGATTCTGTCAGTTTACTGGGCAGTAAAATGTTGTGTAGTCTGTTTTTATTTTATTTTTTTTCCCAGATCTATACACAGTCCTGGGCCAGGACAGACCTGCTCTGCTGACAGCTGAATTATGTAGCACGGTAACCTTTGAACAAGTACAAATCATTGACCTCACATAAATTCTTCCCCAGAAAATCCAAGAGTCAGGTTCAGGCTGGGTCAGGTAGGCATGGAGGCAGTTAATCCAGCATCAACATAATCGGGAATTTATACCCGTTAAAGAGAACAGTTATAAAAAACATATATCAAATATCATGTTTTTTGACATTTGCTTCATATTGTCCATAAGCAAGCTGCTGCCTTCCTTTTCAAGCTATTTACTAAATTCAAATTGTTCTGCTGCCATAAATGGTTTACAGAAGCAACCACCCTCTATTCTTCTTTAATAGGATAAAGAAGAATAACACTGAGCAGTGGGTAATCTTCTCTGATGACAGTATGTACGCTCAGTCTCTGATCACATCTGACTCTTGCGACCCCATGAACTATAGCTCTGTCCATGGAATTTTCCCGGCAGGAATACTGGAGCGAGTTGCCATTTCCTACTCCAGGGGATCTTCCTGACAAGGGATCAAACCGGCATTTTACGCATTTCCTGCATTGACGGCGGATTCTTCACCACTGGGCCACCTGGGAAGCCCAGGTGCTTTTTTTTAAAAAAAGAAGAGAAATGATGTGAGCTTTGGGTTCTCAAGCTGTTTGTTGGCTTAAACAAAGACTAGATGAATTGGACAGACTATAAGAGCCTTTTTCGATACCTTTAAAAGTGACAACTTTCATGTAAGATTGCTCAGTAAGCTTTTATTTTCATACCAAGTTTCCACGTTGATGCTGTTATTCCTTCTGCTACAATGTATTGGAGTTTTCCAATTAGCTTTTCAGATGGCAGTGGGGTGAAATCCACCCTGTAGCACAGAAAATATTCACTCACACACTTCCCCCAAACACTGTGCTTTCCCCATTTCTCTTGCTGCCCTCTTGTAGCCAGTACTGATACTATGATGATAGAGTCTTATGGAGTAAAACTTATATTCAAATTATTCCCTAAAAGATAGGTGACCTGGGCATCTCGTATCTATTTCCTGCATGATGGATACCAGGAAAGTGATGCTAAATTCAACAGGAAGAATCAATACAGACTCGACAGCTTTACAGCCCTTCAGCTCTCCTCTCTTTATCTTGAGGGTAACACCTTTAGAAGAGTCAGCAGAGGAGACTGGGTAACTGATGTTTAAAAATTTTTTAAATATGGGACTTCAGGACCATCAGGGAAAACAATGGTGGGTAGAGAAAGCTACACACTAAAATAGACTGTAGAATAACTTTGCCAAGCTAATTATCTTATTCTCTATATGCCAAGGAGGAAAGAACTTGATAGATCAATTGTTTTTTGTTTTGCTGACACTTGGTATTGGTCCCGAGAAGACTTCCTAAGCAAAGTAATGTTTAACTACTTCCTTATCACCAACACTGCCTCATAAGCATAATTGAGAACCCTGCCATTGTAATTCAGTTTGCTTCATTTTTTTTTTCCTTTTTACTAAACCTTTGAGAGAGAATCATGCCTTCTTCATCAGCACTGTCACCACTTAGCAATTAAAGACAAGGTAGGGAAAGAAAGGAACTATAATAAACATAGAAGTCACTAAAAGGAAGGGCGAGTCCTCTATAAAAGCAAGGTAAAAAGGCACTTTCTTTTATTTTTTTATTATTATTTTTTGATAATATTTAACATTATTAGTTTTTGATTCATACAGCACGTGGAATCTTAGTTTCTCAACCAGGGGTCGAACTCGCGCTCGCTGCAGCAGAAGCACTAGTCCTAACCACTGGTCCACCAGGAAAGTCCCCAAAGGCATTTTCTTTTAAACACAGTGGAAATGAGCTGAGGCACACCTCCACCCTGCAGGTGACTTAGGGTCACCAGTTGGGACAAAGAGCCCACAGCGAACCTCAGAGGTGATGAGAAGCAAACATCACCAAGCAAGACCTCTGTAGGCCAGCCTCTGTAGGCCCAGCCCACGTGTGGGGACTTTTTTTCCCTGCAGAAACCACAGCTAAAAGGCACAAGCATCATTTCATTTTTAGAGTCTGGGAATGGAACAGAGAAGAAAGAGTTATGATTCGGTTTTCATTGGCCGCTGTAGGTTGTGATAAGAGTGCCCCTCTTTTCAACAAATGGAGGTCATTGGTTGCAGAGGCTACAAAAGTCAAATGAGATATTTTTTCAGGGAGAAAAGTAAAAGCTACCATTTCCTGGAAGAGTCAGACTCAAGACTCTGGAGGTTAAAAGCTCAGCTCATGTGACATCTCGCTCCAGAGTTTCATTCTGCTCTGCTTTGTGATCCATTGTCTAGATGACCTTATCTACCAATGAGTTGAAATCTCCTGGATATTTGTTTTTTTCTTTAAACAATTTTTTGGGTCTCCCACCAGCTACTGTAGTGCTGTGTACCTTTTGAGGAGTCAATAAATGTCTGTGGAATGAGCAGCAGAAGTTTCAATATTTGGAACAGTTACAAACAATGCATTTGCTGCTTTCAGGGCTGGAAGGCTTAGAGCTTAAAGGGTCTTTAAAAAATCATATCTCCTTATTCAGAGAAAAATCCATTTTATTAAAACCATTTCTATTAATAGAGCAGATAGAAATCACCCACATGTTTCATTTCCTCCTCTCAGCACCAGTTTCCCAAATTCACAGGCATTTTGCTCATCTTCAGTCAATGTCACAAGAGTTCTGTGCTATACAGTGGACACCATGATAACCCTACAGTGGGCAGGATGAGGGGTTTCCCAGGTGAGGCTGGTGATAAAGAACCTGCCTGCCAATGAAGGAGATGAAAGAGACCCAGGTTTGATCCCTGGGTCGGGAAGATCCCCTGGAGGAGGGCATGGCAACCCACTCCAGTATTCTTGCCTGGAGAATGCCCTGGATAGAGGAACCGGGCGGGTTACCGTCTCTAGGTCACAAAGAGTTGTTCATGATTCAAGTGATGATGCTAACATGCATGCGTGTGGGCACTATGATATTCTTCCAGGAACAAACGATTTATAATCCTCCAGCTTCCGAAGTGCTGTCAATAGGCAGCCCTTCGTGGAGTTGCCTCCACTGAAGACAGCTGCCTTGCCTATGTCATACATCCTCCCAGTGGAGCAGGTAAGGATGCTTGGACCATCTTGCTCTAATTGGAAATAACCTGGAGGTCATCCCAGCTCTAAGGGTCCCCATAGGGTGAGCCGAGACCTTTGTGGGGATCACTACTTCTCCCTCTGTCCTGTCCTGCCTTCCTCCTTGGTGTTGGTTTCAGGGATATCCTGCTAATAAACATCTTGGTCATCAATGTCCATTTCACAATCTATCCTCAAGAAATAACCCATGACATCCTTGTAGACTTTAGGTGTTAGGCATAAGGAATTGTTCAAGAGGAAGTCTCAGTTCTTTATGGTTTTATAAAACAAAAAGGGACATATACAGGTAAATCCATCACTCCTTATGCCATGCAAAGATACAGGGAGACACACTCAGGTGCTGAAAGAGTCTGATGGATTCTCATACCCAGGAGGATGGGAGAAGAGGATGCTTATTAGGACAGAATCCTTTTGGGAGCTGTGTGTAAAAGACAAGCAGGAATACTAGATAAGGATAAGGGAAGGAGTTGAAAGCAAGAGAGAGAAAATGAGAAAAATCATGGATACAAGCAAGTCCTTGGGATGCTAAAGGCAGGACACACATGGGGCACAGCAGGAGTAACAAGTGACACGAGCCTGGAGCCAAAAGCCACCTGGCTGATGCATCTGGTAGGTGGTAACAGGATCAGGGAAAACTTGCGGGTGATGGTAAGGAGGTTTGTTCTTGACCTTTTTATAGATGGGGACATAAGACAGATGACTTTCATGCAATCTACACTTCCAGATTTTCCCAACTGCTCACCTCTACCAAAATTACTTGGGAATATAAAGCAAAAAGCAGCAGACATTTCAGGAGTACGAGGGTGGTACGGACAACACTTTATATAAGCATGTAACTTCTGACATTATCTACTATGCACAGAATTAGATTTTTTATAAGAAAAATCATCAACACATAAGATTTTGCAAAACATTTTATTTTGAAAAAAGAACTTTATCTTTTTTTTTCAAATCTCGATTTCATGGGTAATATTAGAAAAGTAAATACACATGGGCTCTTGAAGAGCAAATACGTTATTTATTGTTACCAAAACAAATGTACAGATCTTAACTTTTTATTTATATGACTTGTCCTCTTGAAAGTTTCACTTCTTATCATCACTTTGATGTTTATGTGGTCATCAGAAATTATTATCATTTGGGTCAGAATGTTTATCACATCATTACATACAATACAATGTTGGAGTTTGGAGTTCTCCTCAACTATCCTTGCCTTCCTTCTTGTGTGTGCGTGGGTGAGTCGCTCAGTTGTGCCCGACTCTTTGTGACCCCATGGACTGCAGCCCACCAGGTTCCTCTATCCATGGGATTTTCCAGGCAAGAATACTGGAATGGGTTGCCATTTCCTTCTCTAGGGGATCTTCCCGACCCAGGGATCGAACCTGGGTCTCCTGCACTGCAGGCAGATTCTTTACCATCTGAGCTATGAGGGATAGTTGCCTTCCTTCTTACCTAGAAATTATCCCCAGTAAAATTACATAGACCCAGTCAATAACCACAAAATTACAACTCACAAGTGCTACAGAGATTCTTGATAAACAGAATTATTAGCAACATACCAGCAACCACTAGGTGATGAGAGAAATAAGGAGGGCTGAGATTTTATACGCAATCCCCAGTACATAGCCAGATATGACATCTGATTGATAGATGGGCTGCCCTGCTGGCTCAAGATAAAGAATCTGCCTGCCAGTGTGGGAGATGCAGGTTTGATCCCTGGGTTGGGAAGGTCTCTCCCTGGAAAGGGCACCCACTCCAGTATCTTGCCTGGGAAATGCCATGAACAGAGGAGCCTGGTGGGCTACAGTCCTTGGGGGTCACAGAGAGTCAGACCCAACTGAGCGACTGAGCACACAGCACAGATAGATATTAAGATCTTTATTTTATACACAGATGAAACAGTACAGAATAAAAATGAGTACAGACAATAATGCCATAGAGATAAACTTGAATCCAGCCTATTTTAATTTAGAAATAAATACTTCTTAAGATCTAAGACTTAGACTTATATTAGCAGCCCCTTACCTGTGACACTCACACAAACGATAATGCTCACCAGGCTGTTGCAAAACTACGGTGGAGAAGCAGGACCAGGAGCAAGATGGAACCACTGGGGTGTTTAAAGCAAGAGGGAGGCTTGGGCAGATTTATAGCTTGGATGTGTTTCTGGAGCCAGATGAAGGATAGCGTAAAAATGCAAAGGATTTGGCAAGCCGTTGCAAAACTCAGGTAAGATATGATGAGAATCTGCACCCCTTTGGGCAACTGGAAATCCCAGTCTTCTGGTCCAAGATGTCTGTGGCTTGGCTTCATCAACTCCTATCCTTCTCAATGGAGACCTTTGGGAGAGTCAAGCAGGGAGAGCTAGCTAACCAAGATAACTTTCTGCTTTTCATGTCTCTCTGATTTTGAGAAGAGCCTTATTACCCTGACTAATAAAGCAGAAAATTAGCTATTAGAGAAGTATTCATGATTAGATTTAGAAGCCAATAACCCTCAAAAGCAAGAGTTGAAAATCTAAATGGCACTTGTAGGTACAAGGCTTTATATGAATTGGGAAAAAAATTTAGTTTCTGTTTGACTTTTTTTCCTGCAAAATCACTATTAGTTCTATCAAAATATTATACTGTTGAGAATAGCAACTTCTCTAGAAACAGAAATCTCTTTCATAGGGCAAATCACCCTACGGATTGACACTTTTTTTTTTTTTTTACTATAACCCTTTCTAATCCCCCTTCCCCTTGCACAATGAAAGAGCTTTATATAACTACCAGATGAAACACAAATTTAATTGTATGTGACAAAATATTTTCCAAGATGCACCAAAATTCTGTTTTTGAAGGTACAGAAGAGTCAAAGAGTATATTAAAATAGTTAAAAGGAAATATGTCTAAATAAAACCAGTTTATGACTAGGACCCTGGTGGCTTTTAGCAGGTAAGTTGTACCTCAGTTTACTCATCCATAAAATCAGATGATAGGTAAGTTCCTATCATGAGGTTACGAAGATTAAATGAGACACATGTGCAGTCCATCGCCCAGCACCTGGGGAAGAGGAAGGGATGAAGGTGATGCCAAAAATGAGGCTGCTGATGGTATCTGATCATGCACATCCCAGAAAAGAAACCATGTCGAGTGACGAGCCCATTAGCTTTTTTTTTTTTTTTAAGAAAGTGATCCCAGATTGACCAAATCTTTAGGCTGCAGACCCAGCCTGTCCCCTCTCTGCAAATGGAACAAAAACAAATTTAAAAAGCCCAAATGACACACACATCCAGAGATTCCTAAATAGAGTAAAAGGGAACCTCAGAAAGTGAAAGAAAAGGAGAAACTGATAGGATACACATGCTCTGGAATGGAGTCGAGTGTGAAAAAGCAGGCAAGCACTCTGGCTTGTACTTCGCTGCTTCTAGGAGCAGAGATTTCAGAAGATTCCCTGAACATCTCACAAACACAGCGCTATCTTCCAAACTTTCTGAGTCCTAGAAGAAAGAAGAATTCACAGTATTTGCACATGATTAACTTGAAATAAGTAGGTTCTAGTTACTGATTATTACTGGATGATAAAGTGAGATTTTAAGGATGGTTGTCCAACAGGTTATCATTTACAATAGGGGTCCCCAACTTTTGGGATCTGATGCCTGATGATCTGAGGTGGAGGTGATGTAATAATAATGGAACTAAAGTACACAATAAATGCAATTTGCTTGAATCATCCAGACACCATCCCCCACTCCTGGTCTGTGGGAAATTGTCTTCCCCATAAAACCGATCCCTGGGTGCCAGGTTGAGGACCGCTCATTAACGAGAAGGATAATGGAAAGACCTACAGACTTACACAGAGGAAAACACACAGTGGGAATCCCAAAAGGGGACTTGAGATGTGGAACTGAAAAATCATAGCATAACCCAAAAGGCAAAACTGCTGATTAGATGGTAATTGCATCAAATCAACAACTCATAGCTCAACAGAGTAAACTCAAATGATACGTAGTCCTAAGGATATTTACGGGCAACCAAATCATCTAAGATTAAGATTCCCAAATTACTTACACCAGAATAGAAAATCTTACAAACATCCATGCCAAATTTCATGTTAACATTCAATATAGTTTTAGAGATTCCAGAAATAACAGATGGCATTATGTATTTGTAACAGTAACATGCATTTGCTCTCAGCAAGTAAAATCCTGGCATCTCAACTGGCTAAGGCGACAGTTTGAAATTTATTTGGAATTTATGTAGAAGGAGACCCAGGATGAAAGTGGAATGGATAATCGAGACAATGATTTTCCTACAGAAGAATACCCCAAAGGATTTCTTTTTTTTCCAGGAACCAGCCATGCTAAGGACTTTTTTTTTAAAAAAAGGATAGAAGTTCTAATGAGGTAAATGATCCTAGAGCCTATTATATAGAGTGAAGTAAGTCAGAAAGAGAAAGATAAATATCATATATTAATGCATATATATGGGATCTACAACAATGGTACTGATACACCTATTTGCAGGGCAGCTATTGAGATACAGACATAAGAACAGATTGTGGACACAGTGAGGGAAGGAGAGCGTGGGATGAAGTGAGAGAGTGGCACTGAAACGTATACATAACAATATGTAAAATAGATAGCCAGGGAGAATTAGCTGTATGACATAAGGAGCTCCAATCCAGTGCTCTGTGACAAGCTAGCAGGGTAGGATGGGGTGGGAGGTGGCAGGGAGGTTCAGGAGGGAGGGGACATATATATATATCTATGGCTGATTCATGTTAATGTATGGCAGAAACCAACATAATATTATAAAGCAATTATCCTCCAATTAAAATAAAGAAATTAAAAATGTATAGACACTATTGAATCAGCCACTCCTACAGTATCATGCTAATCAAAGCCTTTTTGTGGCAGGGAGAGGAATCTTATTTCCCACAAGCTTGATAACTAGAAAGAAATGTAACTAAAACTCTACTTTTTGTATTCAAAACCTGCCTGCCATCTGGTCTCCATTCTACAGCAAGAAATCCACCAGCAGACATCAACCCCTTCTCCCCTCCCTGGTCCCACAGGTGGAATAGCTGGGTGCCCAGTACATCCTTACTGCCCAGCTCATCCTTACTGCCCAGCTCTGGAAGAACAAAATTTGATATTTTGAATCTTGCTACCTTGAGGACCAATTAAAGTGGGAGCAATTAAAGTGAGAAGATTTCATGTCAAATTCATGACTCATTGAATATAAATACATCCACAGTGTACCATTTCCAATGCCTTTATATTAGAAACAATGCCAGCATCACAAAAACCAACACACATATCTGCCACAAGTGGTAATTGTGAATATCCATGGTGTATAACTTATAGAAACAACCAAACAAGAGCCTTAGAAAATTCCATTGCAAACTGTTTGGGATATTTTCAAACTACTTTGTTATAAAGAATTTTTCTTCAAAATCGTACAAATCCCCTCCTTCCAGAAATAAAGAAAACCAAGAGCAAAGTATGAACGCGCATAGGGTTCACGCATGTGGGCACCCAACAAGCAATTTCATATGGCAATTTTCTTCTCTCCAAACACAGAGAGAAATCAACAGCTTAAACATTAATTTCATGACTCACCCACATCGTCCATGTCGCACGCCCAGAGAACATTTTTCCAGATGATAGGCAGGTCCCGTGCCATGTTCCGAGGGGAGGCAAGACAGGGAGGTGAGCAAAAAAAGGAGGAGAAAACATAGATTAGAAGTAATTCAACACCTAGTGGTAACGCATCCCCATTCTAAGCATGATAGTAAGAGTTCTCTCCTTTCTAGAAACTGCCCCATTGCCAAGACACAGTGGGTTAAGGCGAAGGTTGCTATAGGAAAACAAGGTCGAGAACTGTGGATAGCAAGGGGGAAAGAAGGGGATGGGGTGAGCTGGGAGACTGGGATTGACAGATATATACTATTGCGTATAAACTGGATGACTAATGGCAGCCTACTGTATAGACAGAGAACTCTACTCAGTGTTCTCTGGTGACCCAAATGGGAAGGAAATCCAAAAAAGAGGGGGGTATATGTATTCATAAGTTGTACGGCCGAAACTAATACAACGTTCAGTTCAGTTTAGTTCAGTCGCTCAGTCGTGTCCGACTCTTTGCAACCCTATGAATCGCAGCACGCCAGGCCTCCCTGTCCATCACCAACTTCCAGAGTTCACTCAGACTCACGTCCATCGAGTCAGTGATGCCATCCAGCCATCTCATCCTCGGTCGTCCCCTTCTCCTCCTGCCCCCAATCCCTCCCAGTATCAGAGTCTTTTCCAATGAGTCAACTCTTCTCATGAGGTGGCCAAAGTACTGGAGTTGAAGGCAACTATTCTCCAATCAAAATTCAAAAAAAGAAAAGGTAGATAATTCATGAGAGGCACAAAGAGATCTCTTGTTAACACTTTCAACGAACAGATAAGAGAGCACAAATAAGTTGCAAATAAGAGAAAACACATGCAAGCCACAGTTGAATATATAATAGATGTTTCCAGAAAGAGACTACAAAAGAGTTGTATGAACGCATAGGGACATAAAAATAATGAAAGCAATGTGGCCTAGATGGGGGAGGAGTTTGAGACTGTGGTCAAGTAAGTGTGTTAGTCACTCAGTTGTGTCTGATTCTCTGTGACCCCACAGACTGTAGCTTGCCAGGCTCCTCTGCCCGTGGGATTTTCCAGGCAAGAATACTGGAGTGGGTTGATGATCCCCTTCTCCAGGGGATCTTCCCAACCCAGGGATTAAACTCAGGTCTCCTGCATTGCAGGCACATTGTGGCCAAGTAAAGACTTAGGCTACTTCAAAATCAAAATCAGAAAACTCAGTAAAATTATTTACATACTCCCACAAGCATTTGACTAATAATTCCAACTATCCCTTTTCTAGAATATAAATTATAGCCCATTTTAAAATGTGCTCCTGGACAAGGGAAAGACTACTCACTCCAGTATTCTGGCCTGAAGAATTCCATGGACTACAGTCCATGGGATCGCAAAGAGTCGGACACAACTGAGGGATTTCACTTTCGTTTAGAATGTGCTACAGGTCACAGCCATAGAACAGAATTTAAATTTGCCAATGAAAAGACCACAAAAATTAGTTTTATTATTATAATCTTTTTATAGGGGCCAGAAAAATATTTTATGGCTACAAAATTTCTAGACTATGTTGTTTTTCAATCCTATCAGCCATAATAGTTGCTCCATTAGGGAAGAAATTTCACAAGGTAAAGCCACATGACACAAAATCGTCCAGCCAATGGAACTCCCCAAACAGGCTTCACTTAAAACAGGGCATCTGTTGCAGGCTCGCCACAGGGAAGTCACCTTGGAAGGCCAGGCCATGCCAAAGTCACGCCAGAGAAGTCTGTGACCCTTGGGTCTACCAGGGCCTCCTGGGCCTCGGCCTTACGGATGCAACTACCAAGTGTGCTTAGCCGCTCAGTCAGGTCCAACTCCTTGCGACCCCATGGACTGTAGGATTTCCCAGGCAAGAAAACTAGAGCAGGTTGTCATTTCCTGTTCCAGGGGATCTTCTGGGCTCAGGGATCGAACCCACTTCTCTTGCGTCTGAATTAGCAAGCAATTCTTTACCTCACCACCTGGGAAGCCCACCACTTTAAAAGCTGTTATCAACTCAGAAGAACTGAAAGCAATGTCTCGAAGAAGTATTTGGACATCCATGTTCAGAGCAGGCTTGTAAACGATAGTCAAAAAGTGGAAGCAACCCAAATGTCCATCGATGCATGAATAGATAAACAAAATGTGGTCCATACATAGAAGGAAATACTATCCACCCTTAAAAAGGAATGGAATTCTGACACATGAATGAACCTTGAGGACATTACACTAAATGAAAAGGATGAATATTGCATGATTCCACTTCTGTGAGGTCCTTAGAGTAGTCAGATTCCTAGAGAAGGAAAGTGATAGAATGGTGGTTGCCAGGAATTGAGGGGAGGGAGAAACAGGGAGTTGAAGTTCAATGGGAAGATGAAAAGTGTCCTCAGGGTTGGCTGCACAGCAACACAAAAGGATGTATCGCTCTTGAACTTAAAGATTATTAAGATACTCAATTTTATGTTATCTGCATGTCGTTGTTGTTCAGTCACCACGCTGTGTCTGACTCTTTGCGAACCCATGGACTGCAGCATGCCAGGCTCCTCTGTCCTTCATTATCTCCCGGAGTTTGCTCAAATTCCTGTCCATTGAGTCGGTGATGCTATCTAACCATCTCATGCTCTGCCACCCCTTTCTCCTTTTGCCTTCCATCTTTCCCAGCATCAGGGTCTTTTCCAGTGAGTCAGCACATTACCACACTTAAAAGCAAAACACCTATTGTTAGAATGATTACTGGAACTATTTGGTGACCCCTTGTAGACCCAATCTTCAGAAGAAAGCATAAGAGTCTAAGTCACGCTCAGCATAAAGCATTAAAAAATATTGCAGTTTGTGAAACAAAAGCTGCCTTAGCACATACTCAAGAAACCTGGTCTTCCTCTCAGCAGGTCTGGGACAAGAGCAGTTACTTAAAAGGCACTGGATGAAGTGTGACAGACATGCCTGCAAAGACCAGAGAGGAGCCAGCTGTCAGCACTCAGCCCACACCCCTTCCTGGTCCGTCCAAGTCCACAGAACCTTGCAAAGTGCCCCTGCAAGGTCTTCCTAATGTCCTCTGGATATTTAAAAAGTTTAAGAACATGACTTGTGGGTAGCGTTTGGTTTCATCTACTCTCCTAGTTCTAACAGTGAAGAGTGTTTTTTTTTCCCAGTGAGAACACACGGAGTTCCTTGGTAATGGCCAAAGGACACAGCTGATCCTCTCTGCGGATAAAAATAATATTGACTATTTTTCTTTCCTAGAGACTCAGGAAAAGGAATACATAGGTGCATATATGAGTCACTGTCACGGAAGTGAGCTTACACATCTGGTTTCAATCGCCTTCTGCCCACAGTTTCCATCACCCTGTGAACCTGGCCCCTGAGTGCCTGGGTTGACCTCACAGTGAGGGGAGATGGCCAGAGCAGGAGGAGGACTTAGGGAATCCAAAGTGTGGATCCAGGGGTCCGGTAAAGGAACTGGGGGAATCTTGAGCAAGTCATTAAACATCTCTGTTTCCTTGAGTGGAAAAGGAGAATAAGGTCCTGGTTTTCTCATCAAGTTATGGTGCAGATGAAATGAAATGATGTTTGGAAAAGACCTTTGGGAAATAAGCAGGAAAAATTCAGAGTGGGCTTTGGAATGTGCTTGAGTATTTACTGTCTGCTTCCCAGCAAGAATGCTCAGTCCCTTCCTTGGATCAGAAATGTTGAAATAGGATATGCTGTAGCCTCAACTTCAACTTCCAATTGTATTCTCATTATCCATCCCTACAGGCTTATTTCCAACCCCCTGAAGGCCCATGAGTCTATTCCTAAAGTGGGGTCCAGGACTCCGGGAAGGTCCTATGCCTCTTCCAGGAGGCCCCTATGCCTCTTCCAGGAGGCCCATGAGATCAAAACAATTTTCCCAGTCATGTTGTTGTTGGTTGCTGAGTCATGTCCAGCATTTTTGTGACCCCATGGACTGACTTGCCAAGCTCCCCTGTTCATAGCATTTCCCAGGCAAGAATACTGGAGTGGGTTGCCATTCCTTCTACAAGGGATCTCCTGACCCAGGGATTGAATCCCTGTCTCCTGCTTGGCAAGTGGATTTTTTTTTTTTTTTTTAACAGAGTCACCAAGGAAGCCCTTTCCCTAGTCATACTAAAGAGTAATTTGCCTTTTGCATACAGTGGAAGTTTCTGGAAGCTAAACGGTCTATGAAGTCTCACCTTCAGTTTCTAAGTGGGAAGCAGGAACCTACATAAGAATTCACTCTCTTAAGCTGGGCATTAAATAGAATTGCAGTAACACTCTTTACCCTAAATTATTCTTATTTTGGAAATATAGGTAACTTTCGTAAAAATATTCATGTTCATTAACCTCCAGTTAAACATAAATTTAAAAAATGTTTACATTCACATGGTATGGAATTTACTATTTTTAGGTGAATTAAAAACAAATATCTGAAAAACTTCTCAGTTGTAATTTTGAACATAGTACATATCAATAAGTATGCATGAAACATAAAGGTTCATGCATAACATGCATAAACAAAGGTTCTTCAATCATTTTTAAGAATGATTGAAGGACAGAGGTCCTAAGACCAAAATATTTGGGTACCACAGTGTCTACAATGGAAATCGCTCAGTCATATCTGACTCTTTGCGACACCATGGACTGTAGCCTACCAGGCTCTGAGGAGCCTCTCAGTCCATGGAATTTTCCAGGCAAGAGTACTGGAGTGGGTTGCCATTTCCTTCTCCAAGGGATCTTCCCAACCCAGGGATCAAACCCGGGTCTCCCGCACTGCAGGCAGACGCTTGACCGTCTGAGCCACCAGGGAAGCCCAGAAATTAGGATAGTGAAGAGTAAAAGATGAGGCTGAGAAGGATGCAGGAGAAGCCCTCAGGGGCCACTTTCGTGATTCTGGTCTTAACCAAAAAGCAAGATCAGTCTGGTCCGCATGTGTTGGAGGCTGCAGTTACAGTTTCTTTCCCTGCCTGTGATGGACGTAAAGAATTACTCACCGCTCAACTTACTTTTCTACCTTTTAATGATTCATCATAGAAGATGAATTCATAAAGCTCCAACATAAAGCTTCATCACCCTACAATGAATCCCAAGGTTGCTTTCAAAAAGAATAACTTCCCCTCTGTGGTTGGTGCAATGTCTGCATTGTGCTCATTTTTGGAAACCCACTTTATGGTTAATTGGGAAGTGGGAAATGTTTATAGAGGAGCCCTCATTCCAGTGGAGCCGAGATCAGAGTCACTACTCTGAGGATGCTCCGTGGGGTGGGAAGAAATAGAGCTTCCAGGATACGTGGTCCTTTCTGACTTCAGTGAGGCCTTCTGAGTGAGTGAAAGTTGCTCAGTTGTGTCCGACTCTTTGTGATCCCATAGACTATACGGTCCATGGAATTCTCCAGGCCAGAATACTGAGTGGGTAGCTTTTTCCTTTTCCAGGGGATCTTTCCAACCCAGGGATAGAACCTACATCTCCCACATTGCAAGCAGATTCTTTACCAGCTGAGCCATCAGGAAAGCCCAAGAATACTGGAGTGGATAGCTTATACTGGAGTGGATAGCTTATACTGGAGTGGATAGCTTATCCCTTCTACACGGAATTTTTCTGATCCAAGACTCAACTAGGGTCTTCTGAATTGCAGGGCAGATTCTTTATCAACCGAGCTATGAGGAAGTGAGCCCTTCTGTGCTGCCGGCGAACCCCCTCTGCTAGCTCTATTGGCTTTTTGGTACCTGTCACCTCCAAAGCTGCAAGCTTTATCCATCCTCAAGTCCTTTCTGCATTCCCCTAATTCTTAGGGAAAAAAAAACACCTCACTTCTCTCTTCACCAAGGAGCTAGAGGCAGGCAGCTAAGGGGTTAATATTTACGACTGTAAAATTTATGAGCTGTTAATGTAGGCAAGATAAAAATAATTACCTTAATATGCAATTTCCAGGAATAAATAGCAACCAGAAGCGTGATTATGATTTTAATAACAAGAAAATAATTGTATGTTAGAAACATCAGTGAGAGAAGACGGATCCAAGGCATATCCAGGTAAGGAAATGGGTGTGAAGGAGAGATGGAACGCAGCCAGGCGACAAGGCCGGTCACATCAAATATTCTTATCAAAGTGCATTCTCCAGGGATGCCTGCTGGAACAGCATCACTGAGGGGTCAGTCTGTACCTTAAAAAACAAAACAAAACTGATAAGGTGCTCAAGCCTTCCAGCAAGACTGAGATGGCAGCACGTCAGGAGAGGAGGGCAGACCTATAAAAATGCTAAAGACATCTGAGCAAAGAACCCAAGGAATTAAACTTCTCGGTGTGTGCCTGTGTGCTCAGCCACTCAGTCTTGCCTGACTCTCTGTGACTCCGTGGACTGTAGCCTGCCAGGCTCCTCTGTCCATGGGATTCTCCAGGCAAGAAGACTGGAGTGGGTTGCCATGCCCTCCTCTGGGGGATATTCCCAACCCAGGGATCAAACGCAGATCTCTGCGTCTCCTGAATTGCCAGGTGGGTTCTTTACCACTGAGCCACTTGGAAAGCTAAACTTCTGAGTGGATCTAATTAAAATTTTTCTTTCAAAATTTATTTATTTTAATTGAAATTTAGTTTTTTTCACAACATTGTGCCAATCTCTGCTGTATAGCAAAGTGACTCAGTTATATACCTGTATACATTTTAAAATATATTTTTTCCATATGGTTTATCATAGGATATTGAATATAGTTCCCTGTTTTTTCTCTCTTTTTTTTTTCAGGGGTGTAAAGCAAGGAGGGAACCAGTACGATTTCACAGAGATAGTCTGTCTTTTTGAATCGACTTTGGGTTGGCCAGTCACTTGCCCTGGGCAAACCTTGATTTTGTTGTCTTTGCTCATCACTGCAGAACTGTAAGAAAGGTCAGAAATAAGGGCATTTTCAGCCCTTAGGTCAGAATACTTGGAGCACAGCAGGTGCTCAGTAAATGGCAGTTCCTTTCTTGGTTTCCTCCCCTTTTTTTCCTTCACATCACAACCTGCCCTCCAAGAGCCGCTCAATTCTTAGGTAACCATTACATGTAACAGAGAGAGAAACAGAATTGAAGGAATGTGTATATGTAAAGACAGATGCCTGCGATTCGTGAATAGATTAAAAATAGAAATCTCCACCTCATGACGATTCAGTTGAAACTCTCCTCCCTGACACCTGATTTTGGCAACTTTATTTATTCACTGACTGCTTCATTCATTCATTCATTGGCTTCACCGCATCGCAAATGGGATCCTAGTTCTTCAACCAAGGGTCGGACCTGTGCCCTCTACTGTGAAAGTGCAGAAACTTAACCACTGGACCACCAGGGAAGTCCCCCTGACAGCTTCGCATGTGGTAACTTGATCGACGTGACTTTTAGAAACTTCTTCAATTTTAACGTTTAAACTATTTGTGATTGGTGAAATCACTTATAAGAATGTACTTAGGATGTTGTTTTGTTGTCGTTTAGTCGTTAAGTCATGTCCGACTCTTTGCAACCCCAATGGATTGCAAAGTCTGCTAGTCTCCTCCGTCCATGGGATTTCCCAGGCAAGAATACTGGAGTAGACTGTTATGCTCTCCTTCAGGGGAGCTTCCCGACCCAGGGATTGAACCCTCCTCTCCTGTGGCTCCTGCATTGGCAGGTGGAATCTTTTCTGCTGAGCCACTAGGGAAAGGGAAAGTGAAAGTGTTAGCTGCTAACTTGTGCCCAACTCTTTGTGAGCCCATGGACTGTAGCCCACCAGGCTCCTCTGTCCATGGAATTCTCCAGGCAAAAACACTGGATAGTTTGCCATTCCCTTCACCAGGGGATCTTTCTGACCCAGGGATTGAACCCAGGTCTCCTGCACTGCGGGCAGATTCTTTACTGTTTGAGCCCAGGGGAAGCCCCTCTAGTTCCCTGACCAGGGATCAAACCTCGGGCTCCCCGCATCAGGAACGTGGAGTCTTAGCCACTGGACCACCAGGGAAGTCCCTTGTTTTTCAATATTATCGTTATCAGGTTATCTGCATCACTCCAGTGAGGTATAAGATTTAATATTTTCATAAAATTCTCTTTAGAAATCCATAACATTTTGTATCCTGTTTCTTGGCATTTATATATTTGCTCCCAGTAAGATGATAAGCACCATTTTTAATTTACACTTTTATTTTCATGGCCTGCATCAGTACCTTGCTTGTAAAAAATAAGTGAAAATCAAATTGAAGTAAATACAACACCTTGTATTTGATTTGAATTACAAGATATTCTATTTTTTTTAATCAAAATGTACTTGATTTACAATGTTATGTTAGTTTCAGGGGTACAGCAAAGTGATTCAGTTTTTTATTTATATATATATATATATATATATATATACACTTCCATTAAGTTATTACAAGATATTGAATATATTTCTTTGTGCAATACAGGAAACCTTTGTTGTTTATCTATTTTAAATATGGTTGGGTGTATCTGCTGATCACAAACTCTTAGTTTATCCCTCCTCTTCCATTTTCCTCTTTAGTAACCACATTTGTTTATGTGTCTGTAAGTCTGTTTCTGTTTTGTAAATGAGTTCATTTGTGCTATTTTTTAGATTCCACATATAAATGATATCATATAAATTTGTATTTCTCTGACTTAATTCACTCAATATGACAGTCTCTAGGCCTATCTATGTTGCTGCAAATGGCATTGTTTCATTCTTTTTTATGGCCTGGTAATATTCCATCATATATATATTGCCACATCTTTATTCATTCATCTTTCAGTGGACACTTAGGTTGCTTCCATGTCTTGGCTATTGTAAATGGTGCTGATATAAACTTTGGGGTTCTTTTTGAATTAGAGTTTTCTTTTCCAGACATATGCCCAGGAGTGGGATTGCTAAATCAAATGGTAACTCTACTTTTAGCTTTTTAAGGAACCTCCATACTATTCTCCATAGTGGCTGTACCAGTTTAATTCCCACCAACAGTGTAAGAGGATTCCCTTCTCTCCACACCCTCTCCAGTATTTATTATATGCAGACTTTTTGATGATGGCCATTCTGACCAGTGTGAGATGATATCTCATTGCAGTTTTAGTTTGCATTCATCTGTTGATTAGCAGTGTTGAGCATCTTTTCATGTGACTGTTGGCCATCTTGAGACATTTTCCTTTTTAATGCAACAGCACGAAAGGACTATGGGGTTATCAATCCTATACAAACATACAATTACAGTTAATTCAATCAGATGGCTTTCCTACTTGTATCAGGATTGATCAGCAGAACTAAGGGAATGATAGCTTTACTTGGGAAATAAAGAAGGTAATACAATTGGAACAAGGAATGTATTGGGGGAAGAAAGCCTAATGGAAAGCATAGAAGTGAGACGCAAGAAAGTATGTGGATATCAGAGCCCAGAGAAGTGGGCAGGAGAAGATGAATGAGGAATCAGGAAGGGATGCTATATATGAATTCAAAGATTTTCGCCTTAGGCTGTCCCCATGATGAGGCACCACTGGCTTCCTCTCTGAGTCCCACCAGTGGTACTAATAATTCCAACATATGCTCATGACACAGACTGAGTATAGTTGTCTGAACTAGCCTAGAAACCTAACCATAATATCTTCTCTCCGGACAAAGAATTCAAAATTTCAAACAAATACTAACAAACGCACTTTTGGAAAAACAATTCTGTGAAATGGGGAATGACTGCATTCAGAAAGTAGGTCTCAGCCTTTTATCAACCTAATCATCTCACCCTTAGGGCTGAAAGGCCAGAGGTTGAAGAAAGTAAGCATTTCCGTCCTGTTACAAACAAAACACACTACACCCATTAAAGGGCTCTTTGATCATTGCTCGCCTTGCCTTCTGCTTTGAAAAATAACTCAGAAAAGGAAGTGCCGAAACTTGTCAAAGTATATGATCGCATGCATTCCTTGTGGCATGAGATTTTGCTCGGTCGCTAAGTCATGTCCGACTCTTTTCGACACCACAGACAGTAGCCCACATGGCTCTGTCCATTGAATTCTCCAGGTGAGAACACTGGGGTGGGTAGCCATTCCCTTCTCCAGGGGGTCTTCCCTACCCAGGTAACAAACCTGAGTCTCCTGTGTCTCCTGAATTGGCAGGCAAATTCTTTACTGCTGAGCCACCAGGGAAATCCAATTCCTTATGGGGTTG
>SJXQ01005764.1:412668-424936 GCA_006408695.1 Aepyceros melampus
ACTGCTGGGCCACAAGGGAAATCCATTTTTTTATGGGGTTGGGTGTGGCGGGGGTTGTGGGGGGGGGAGGCGGAGGTATAAATGTTTCAAAGAAGACCAAGGGCTCAAAAAGAGAGAGAGAAAAAAAAAGAAGACTCTGTTGGCAACATTGCTCAACCTGTTTCAAAGGGCACAGGACTTCTGAAGCCAGGCTTCTCCCCTGTGTGAGCACAGCTGAAAAATAAAAGGCTTCAGGATGTTCAAGGTCACTGACCTCATCCTGTTCCCACCTCTGATGCTGGCCTTCACATCAGGAACAAACTGATCCTTTGGTAGGTCAATGCCCCAAAAAGCCAATTTCTGAATTCAGTGTGTCTCTCTATGAGCAGAGAAGAGTCAACGCAGAGGAGAACCATACCATCAATTTCAAGCAAGCAACCTCACAACCTTGTGGCTACAATCAGGAAACCATCGGACCATCGTATCGGACCATTGAGACAAGAGGCATCTGGAACTGAGGGCAGTGTCTTTAGCCTGGGTGGAACAGACGTGCTCACAGCTCTCTGACTGTTGGGTGTAAAGGGAAATGCAACCCCCTCACTGCAGATACAAGGAGATACAAGCAGAGACAAGGATCTTTAAAATATCACTCTGATGAACTCAGCCACTTAAATTTTTTTGAAAACACATGAGCAGACCCGCTGAGTTTGCATCCTGGTTCATGACGCTGAAAGTTTTTAGGATTCTTTGCATTTATTGAATGCCTACTATGTGCTCTGCAACGTGGGAGACCCGGGTTTGGTCCCTGGGTTGAGAAGTTCCCTTAGAGAAGGTAATGGGAACCCACTTCAGTATTCTTGCCTGGAGAATTCCATGGACAGAGGAGCCTAAAGGGCTACAGTTCATGGGGTCACAAAGAGTCAGACATGACTGACTAACACTTTCACTTTCTTGTGCTCTATATAAAAGGATAGTCTCACAAAAATCTGGCTCTTGGCTCTTAAGAGAATTTTGGGATTAAGAGGTAGAACTTTCAGTTGTGAAATGAACCAGTCACAGGGATAAACTCTACACCATGGGAAATATAAACCAATCACGATGTAATTAATCTTTGTATAATATGTTGGGGCTTCCCTGGTAGCTCAGACAGTAAAGAATCTGTCTGCAGTGTAGGAGGGTAGCTAGACTTATTATTAGTTCAGTTCAGTCGCTCAATTGTGCCTGACTTTTTGTGACCCCATGGACTGCAGCACGCCAGGCTTCCCTGTCCATCACCAACTCCCAGAGCCTACTCAAACTCATGTCCATAGAGTCGGTGATGCCAACAAATATCAAATCCCAACGCTATGCACCAAGAACAGACACAGTGTTGTAGATCAATTATGCTTCAAAAACACTCTCAGAAAAAGAGATCAGATGTGTGGTTTCCTGAGCTGGTGTGGGGGGAGAAAGAGGAAGTAGATGAGAGTGGTCAAAATATACAAAGTTATGAAATAAAGAAACACTAGGATATAATGTACAATATGATACATATAATGAAGACCCGAATGTTGCTGTATAGTTTATATGAAAATTGAGAATAAATCCTAAGACTTCTCATTCCAAGGAAGACAAGTTTTTTCTTTTTCTTTTCTTTTGTATCTGTATGAGATAACAGATGGTCACTAAACTTACTGGGGTCATCATTTCATGTTGTACGTAAGTCAAATCATTATGCTGTCCACCTTAAATTTACACAGCGTGGTAGGTTAATTGTTGATGTTGGTTAGTCACTAAGACACCTCTGACACTCTTGTGGTCCCGTGAATTGTAGCCCGCCAGGCTCCTCTGTCCACAGCATTCTCCAGGCGAGAACACTGAGGTGGGCTGCCAGTTCCTTCTCCAGGGCAATCTTCCTGACCCAGGGATCCAACCTGCGTCCCCTGCATTGGCTCTGCCACTGAGCCACCAGGGAAGCCCTGTAGACCAATTATGTTTCAATAAAACTATCAGAAAAAGAAAAGAGTTTTGGTTGGGTTTGCTGTTGTTTTAATACTTATATTTATTTATTATTTATTTATTTGACTGTGCCAGGTCTTAGTTTGGAGAAGGCAATGGCACCTCGCTCCAGTACTCTTGCCTGGATAATCCCATGGACAGAGGAGCCTGGTGGGCTGCGGTCCATGGGGTCGCCAAGAGTCGGACACAACTGGGAAACTTCATTTTCACTTTTCACTTTCATGCATTGGAGAAGGAAATGGCAACCCACTCCAGTGTTCTTGCCTGGAGAATCCTAGGGACCGGGGAGCCTGGTGGGCTGCCGTCTATGCGGTCTCACAGAGTCAGACTCGACTGAAGCAACTTAGCAGCAGCAGCAGGGTCTTAGCTGCAGCATGTGGGATCTAGTTACCTTACCGGGGATTGAACCCAGGCTCCCTGCAGTGGGAGCACCAAGTCTTAGCCACTGGACCACCAGGGAAGTCCCTGCTGTTGCTATTTTTGAGGCAAGGTCTGGGGCAATATTCAGAAGCAATGGGAAGGTAAAGTAGAAGAGCATATTTCTTTGACTCTAATTTTTTGTGAACACAATGCAACTTGCTTTACGCAATCCATGACACCCAGCACTCACTTTCATCCAACACAGTGAAGTGTAATGTGAGGAAATGGTTATTTTTCTTGTTTTGTTTTTTCTATTTTTCAACTCTATTTCTCAGTCTTGTTAAAATTATACTTTTGGTCAGAGCAATAATTTAATGGGTCACTTTCCCCAAATCTTCTCATTTCCAGGCAATAAGTGAGCCGCACTCCCATAGAAAGTCACCAGTGGCTCAGCCCAGCTGTTCTTTTATTTATTTGGCTGTGCTGGGTCTTTAGTTGCAGCATGCAGGATCTGGTTCCCTGGCCAAGCATGGAACCTGGGCCCCCTGCGTTGCGAGCAAGGAGTCTTAGTCACCAGACCACCAGGGAAGTCCCAGCCCAGCTGCTCTTTGAAGCTTCAAACAGCTCACCGCTAGAGCCATTTGCTACACTCCAGCCCTGCCCGATGGACCTTGACTTCCTCTTAGACTAACAGCTGGCCAGATGTAACCAACACTCCTTTCCTTAGGCCAAACGGAGTCTAGGAGAGAGCATTCTGAAAGATGTGCTATACTTCAGCCTGTGTGGATCACTCCAATAGATTTTAGTGAAAACCACACAGATAAATCATCTTCCCAGGCTTTGTAAAGATTACTTAGAATATCTTTGAGACCATCCAAATCTAGGAGGAGAGGTGAAAGGGGAGGAAAATAAAATGAAATTCTGGGTAATGTGGTTAAAGTGTTAAAGTGTTAAAGTGTTGAGCCAGTTCCAAAAAATAGGACATCATCATCAGACTAATGAGATCAATTACCCAGAGAACAAAACTATACTACCTCTGCTTCTAATAATAATGTTATTATTGTTACAGAATTGTTTAGTATTTGGTCTCGCTTCCTTTACATTTTACTGAAATGTAGTTGATTTACAGTGTTGTGTTAATTTCTACAATACAGTGAATTTAGTATTTTTGTGTAGCAGACCTTCGCAAAGTCATATTTTCATTTCCTTGGGCCAAAATTATGTTTCAATAATGCTGACGTGTAAAATCGATCATGAAGTTTATGTGATGCTATCAGGTTTAGAAAACCAAAGGTTTTTTAAATCTATGATGATGTTTTCAGATTGTAGATTTGAAAGCTGGAGCAGCTGTAACTCCATCCTAAAGATGAATAAACAGTCATCCAGGGAAATTAAATGCTGATAAACCCACAATCTGGAAAATTACATCACTGTTTATTTTTCATGAAACACAGTTATCTCCTAACTATATCTAGGGGGTGGACAAAGCTACACTTAAGACAAAATACTATGTGAAATAACCTGAAAGATAAGTGTATACTTGTATATTGAAGGTATAAGACATACATCAGAACATCATGATATTTTTCACTGAGTGAAAAGATTTGACATCTGGGTTGCACATACACTTCAGCAGCATTACTCATTGTTGAATTACCTAATTCATTTTCATCTTTAATATGTTTTCCAAAGAAAGCGAATGACTAAGAATAGCATGTTACTCATTCTTTATAAATTAATGCAGATGATGTTGAAATATGATAATATTCCCCAAGATTCATAAAATTTATGAAGGAAAGTATCTAAGCCACCCAACCTTTGAAGAATGAGATCTCTATGTTTTAGATTCAACAGAATCTAATAATAATGGAACCTGGGCCCTGGATTAGATTCCAGCATCCAATCATAGGAGAAAAAGTTAGAGGCCTCCCAGGAAAGAACTCAGATCAAAGGGGATGAGATTCAAAGTCCAAGGTCAGCAAGGAGTGTGGTGAAAGGTGGAAAAGCTTCCTGGTCGCCCATCTAACTTTCTGCCCTTTTGTGCCATCAAGCTTACTCTGCCCACAGCCAGAGTAAGCCTTCTATTTCTAATTTCCTATATGACTCTTCTACACAAATTCCTTCCTTGGGTCTCTATTGCCTATTTGATAAGCTCCAAGATTTCTCAGGTGGTGCAGTGATAAAGAATTGGTCTGCCAGTGCAGGAGATGTACAAGATGTGGGTTTGATTCTTGGGTCAAGAAGATTCCCTGGAGTAGGAAATGGCAACCCATTCCAGCATTCTTGCCTGGAGAATCCCATGGACAGAGGAGACTGGCGGGCTACACTCCATGGATTGCAATGAGTTGGATGTGACTGAGCACGTGCGTGGACACACACACACACACACACACAGATTTCATAAGTTTACAAGCTTGGTATCCTTGTTCACACATTTACTTTGTGCCAGGGGTATTTTATGAAACCATGAAACCTGTAACAGGCTTGGAGTGTGAAACCTGTAACAGGCTTGGAGTGTGAAACCTGTAACAGGCTTGGAGTGTGAAACCTGTAACAGGCTTGGAGTGTGATACAGAGTATGCCTGGCTCCCTCGTGTCTGGGTCCTGAGTGAAAGAGCCACCTCACCTCAATCACAGAATCCGCCAAGAGGGACTGTTGTGTGGTGGTCTCCAAGACAAAGGGCTGAATGCTGGACCTCACGGGGCCATGAGGATAATACTGCCAGCTGAGTAGTGATCCAGTCACTACCAGCATGGACCTGTGGGCTTTCCTGGTGGCTCAGATGGGAAAGAATCGGCCTGCAATGCAGGAGACCCAGGTTTGATCCCCGGTTGGGATCCTGGAGAAGGGAATGGCAACCTATTCCAGTATTCTTGTGTGGAGAATCCCATGGACAGTAGAGCCTGGCAGGGCTACAGTCCATGGGGTCACAAAGAGTCAGACATGACTGAATGACTGGCACTTTCACTTCACTTCTCTACTGAACCTGTACTCAATCCAGACTTTGGGAAAGCTGGGGAGCACGTCACCTGCTGGCCGCATGGGCGCCTCTCTACTGGGTTCAAGTGAGGGTGGGTTTAACAGCATCCTTGGGTGCATCTGGGATCTTTGATGTCAAATGTAATCATTTGACATCATGGTTGCCTGGATAAAAGCAAGTGAAAATGGTGGAGTGCAGGCAGCCCAGAAAAATTTGGTTTCACAAACTGGGGAGTGATCCCCAGGGATTCCTAAGGTCAGTAGGTGAAATCTGACTCTATTCAGAACTAACAAGATTGCAGGTGGTGATAGTGAGTCGCATTACGGTTATTAAGCTTTTTGGCCTGGGAAACATGGCTTACTTGTGCATCCACGGTAAACTGAACTGCTTCTTCAAGAAGCAGATCAGCTCTGCCCCGCTGAAAAAAGAAGGTGCGGCAGTTTCACCTAATTATCTTGGTAATTACATCATCAATGTGGATCACTTCAAGATCAGAGTCTAAATGAATTTGTCATGGATTATTTTAGTGCAGAGAAAAATGTCTATGACATTATTTTTCCAACATGAATGATGCAGAGGAGTTAGATCAACAAAATAATCATTTCTATTTGATCTTAAAATGCAGAAACATTTTGCAGTAGAATAAGCAGGTTTATCTTCCTAACTGAATTGTACTTTGGTTAAAATTTTTTTTTCTAATGTGAAAAGTGCCAAAAAGAAATCACATTTGTTTAAAAAATATTTTCTTTTTCCATTTGCAGATGCAAACTATTATTACAGAATGGATAAACAACAGGGTTATAGCACAGTGAACTATATTCAATATCCTGAGACAAACCATAATGGGAAAGAATGTGAAAAAGGATATACACACAAACACACATATTTATATATGTAACTGAATCATTTTGCTGTACGGCAGAAACTAACGCAACAGTATAAATCAACTGTACTTCAATAAAACCTAAAAAAAAATATTTGCTTGTATTTGAA
The DNA here is from genome assembly GCA_006408695.1 of Aepyceros melampus. NCBI lineage: Eukaryota > Metazoa > Chordata > Mammalia > Artiodactyla > Bovidae > Aepyceros > Aepyceros melampus. Next base: position 418,980 of record SJXQ01005764.1, read on the forward strand.
TTAGTTCTTGTGAATCTTCCATGATGGACTTTTATATTGAGGAGGTTACAGAGATGAAGAGATTTGTATGGCAAAATGCTGATTTTTTTTTTTAAACTATCAGAGTAGTAATTAAAATACTGTGTCTCTGATGCCATTCAGTGTTCTGTGATACAGAACACTATCATTTCTATTAGCCAGTTTGGACAGCGTCCTAGATAGGAATCAAACATGTGGCTAAATGTTCTCACACACTGGATGACCAACATCTTTTCTATTTTGTAATGTATGTATGCAAACTATATAAACACCATGTGTTAAAGTCTATATAGCACAGACACAACAGCTCTTGATCACTTAGATCATCCATTTGCTCAGATTTCAGAAGAGGTTTGAGAGTATAATTCAAACATCATTTAATAAAGTGTCTCATTCTTGACTATTCAAAACCTCAGCACCTGATTGTGCCCTATTTTTTTCCTACTTGTTCATTCCTCGTGTGCAATGGGCTGTTTATAACTATTTGATGAGGATGGATTTATCCTCTCAGGTTTGAAAGCTTGTATATTTAAGACTGTTTGGAAGCATTTCTGTTCCTGAAACTTGCAAACTGGCAAGCTTTTTATAATAACTTGTTTTTCCACCTGTCCTCAAACATACTGTATACACAGGAGGATCAGCCTAGTCTTTTCATTCTTCTCCACCAGAAACATTCAAACAACTACCCATGCTAATGAACACATGCATGATTATAGATTTTGATAATATAGTATGTATATCTTGTAAAGCAAGGAGCCATGAGAGGAATCAGATGAAAAGCTTCCTAAAAGGAATTCTAGATCAGACATGTTGAGTCCCAGACCAAGAATCTTTCCTCTTTCTGGTTGCATCCAGCATTTACAGGCATCTTGCCCAGGCTATCTGTTTCCTTTCAGCCCAATCACTGTCAGCTTGGCTTTCCCACACTCCAGCCTTCTTTGGAAAGCTCTGTCCAACTCACATGACTAGAAGCTGATTTCTACAATGAAGAATGTCAATAATGCTACAGGTTCCTCCAGCTGCCAAAGCTTGAGTTACTCAAATTTCTAGACCAAAAGGAGGTAGAGGGTGGTTTGTGAACCCTCCAGATAATTGCCTCTTTTCCACTTTGTCTGCAAAGACCTGATCAAGGCTACTTCTTCCTCCTACCTACCATCTTGACCTAGGTTTGGAGCATCCTTCTTTCATTGTCTTTCTCAGGCTTCATGACACAATCATTCATTCAATGAAAAGTGATGGAGCCTCCACTCTGGAGGGTACCACTCAGTGATGAAGACAAAGATGAATAAGTTCTCAACAGGAACACACCACAGAATAAAAACATGGTATTTGCGTGAGGAAGAAGCATAGATCTGCTGAAGGGAAAGGGAGACCTTCTGAGAATGATCAGGGAAAACGTCAGAAAGGATGTGGTGTTTGAGTTAGACCTTGAAAAACCAGTGGGATTTGAAGATGAAAATACAGAGGGGGCGGATCTCGGTTCAAAGAAATAGACGAGCAAAGGATGTGGACACAAAACCTAAAGATGTACATTCAAAACAGGGACAGGGACTTTCCTCGTGGTCCAGTGGTTAAGACCCTGCCTACAATGCAGGGGGTGTGGGTTTGACCCCTGGCCAGAGAACTAAGGTCCCACATGCCAAGGTGTGCAACCAAAAAAAAAACAAAACAAAACAGGGACAGGTGTAATGGGTTTCCTGCTGGGGGCCAGTGGGAGGTCACACTGAATGTTGGACAGAGTTGTGAACCAGACTGAAAGGGCTGAGCGCCTATCAGGAAATAGGAGAGACTTGAGGTTTGGAGCCAGGTAGCAATGTCATCAAAATTGTCCATCAAAGGACTGAGTGGGAAGCCCAGGTTAGGGGGTGGGATGAGAGTAGGCTGGGATGACAACACAACAGTCCAGGCAGAAAGAGACTGAGGAAGGGAGCGACAATGGGAGTCACAACATGACTACTGGCATTTCTGTGTATCTACAGGGGAGCTAAGTGAGAAGAGCAAGGCAAAGAAAATGAAGACCAGGCTTCCTGCCTGGAGACTGAGGGCATAAAATGGTATAAGGGAGAAAAGCATGAAACAGATGAATGAAAGATTAAGATCCATCGAGTCCAAGTGACTGTGGAACAGCAGGGTAAAAATATCTACTTGGCAGCTGAAAATGTGGGTGAAAGTAAGTTGCTCAGTCGTGTCCAACCCTTTGCAACCCCATGAGCTATACAGTCCATGGAATTCTCCAGGCCAGAATACTAGAGTGGGTAGCCATTCCCTTCTCCGGGGATCTTCCCAACCCAGGGATCAAACACAGGTCTCCCGCATTGCGGGCAGATTCTTTACCAGTTGAGCCACAAGGGAAGCCCAAGAATACTGCAGTGGGTAGCCTATCCCTTCTCCAGGGGATCTTCCTGACCCAGGAATTGAACTGGGGTCTCCTGTATTGCAGGCAGATTCTTTATCAACTGAGCTATCAGGGAAGCTACTTGGCAGCTGAAAATGTGAGACTAGACTGCTAATGGAGGCTGAAGAGAACGACCTGGTGATAATTTATCCAGTCAGCCTATATTCCTGGACTAGCAAACCGGAAGCTTATTGCCAGGGCAGCTAACCTAGAAGCCAGACCAGATGTGAGGCATTTACATGGTACTGATTCCTCACCAGGAAGCATCTTTATCCCCATTTTCCTGATGGAGATGCTGTGGTTCAGAGACCTTACATAACAACATACTGGAGCAGCAGCAAGGGCTCTGATTTCCACATCCTGCCCTTGCTTTCCCACTAAGATGCAACAGCTCTCCTCCTCCTTCTGTTCTTCAGTCCCCAGGCACCAAGTACTACAGGCGCTCCTGCGCCCATTCATTCTTTCCTCCCGTTCTGATCTGGGTTCATTCCACTTGACTGAAATCTTCTTAATCGGCCCTGAATATATGCAGTGCCATTCCCTATCACATCACTGCTCTTAACCTAGTTAGCTGCTCACTCTCTGCTACTGAGGATTCCAAGATACTGTACTTTTAGCTCTGGTGTCCTGAATTCAGTCCAGCATCCCACCAGGATAGAAGCTCTAGTATTAGCTTTGAGCCCTGGATGACTGGTGGCCCTGCAGAACACAGGTGGTCCATCTATCTGACCTTTCTACATCATGTCATCAGGACACCAAAAGCTGCCCCAAAAAGCAGCCTCACTCAGGTAGATTTAAGACACAATGATCGTCTTCCCCGCAGCAATCTGGTGGTCGCTTTGATTTCTCCATCACCATTTCAATGATTCCCTGGCAAAATGATAAATAAGAAACTTTATAACAGCCATTGATGTTTCCTCCATCTTTACTGTGAAGATCATGGTTCAGTAGCTTTCAACATCTCCAGCCCCTTCAGCAGCTCTCCAGGGAAAGTCCTGTTTTCTTGCTAATTGTGGGTCTTGCTATTCCTGGTTAACCAGTTCTGAATGGAAAATTCTAGGCTCTATGTGCTGGCTCTCACCGGCGCCTTCCCAGCGTCTCTGATAACGCAGCAGCCATAAATGGATTCTCACCGCATGGCAGGTGAAAATGATTACTCTCCTTCCAGACCAGGAAGTGGCTGCCCAGAATGGACCATGACTCATCCCGCTCCCTGCATCTTTTTAATGAACTATTCACCGCCAACCGCTCTGACTTCAAGTCCTACACAAATCATCCCCTGCTTGAGTTTTTGCTCCTCTTCCCCATTTTTTAATTTTCAGAGATAGCATGTTAATATTCAGTGTGCTGTGAGGTGAGGTGGTTATGCGGGGTGAGGTGTAGCATGAAGAATCTTAGGCTTCAAGAAGAGAAGAAACAGGCTTGGAGACTGCTGTTACAGAGAAGAAGGGTAGGCCTGGAGGAGAGAGAGGGCGCGAGGGCACAGCTCAGGAGATGGCTCTGGAAAGAATGGACAGGCAGGCAAAGCTTCAAAAAAGTTCTTTTTAAAATATATAATTAATGTTTCTCTCTCTTTTTTTTTTTGGCCACACTGCACAACATGTGGGATATTAGTTCCTTGATGGGGGATGGAACCAGGGCACCCTCTATTGGAAGGTAGAGTGTTAACCACTGGACTGCCAGGGAAGTACTGAGAAAGTTCTTATTAGTCTGTTCATATAGTCCTCTTCCTCCTCCAAATCCAAAGCACAAGACCGTCCTCAGTCAGGTGCCCCTTGCTGCTGTCACTCAAAGCACTGAGATCTCTTAACTTCCCCAGATGTCTACACAGCAGGACCAAAATCACGTTTCCTTTTTGGCTTGCCAACCAGCATGTGAGGACAGAGGCCCTGTCCTATTCAACCTTGAGCTCCCAACATTTGAATAATGAGTTTATCTAGAGTGGACTGAACCTTTGTGAAAGTAGTGAGGTCTCTGTTTCTGGAGGAATCTGAGACTGTTACAGAGGGGCTTTAAACATGCAACAGTCATTCTGTTATTTCTAAATTTCCTAACATCCTAAGTGGGCTTCTCCAGTGTCTCAGCAGTAAAGAATCCATCTGCCAATGCAAGAAACATAGGAGACCGGGGTTTGGTCCCTGCCTGGCTTGGGAAGATTCTCCCGCAGAAGGAAATGGCAACACACTCCAGTATTCTTGCCTGGGAAATCCCATGGACAGACGAGCCTGTCGGGCTACAGTCCATAGGATTGCAAAAGAGCTGGACACAGCTGAGTGACTAAAGAACAGCAACATCCTAAGCTCATTCTCATAAGTGATTTCATCAATCACAAATGGGTTTTAAAAAATGTAACTAAACTATGCACAATAGGCCTCAAAATGACTATAACACTTGGTTTAAGATTCTGATTTTTAATAATGATTGATCCTAGAAATTATTAAATGTTTTTTTCAGGCCACCATTTTAAATTATAAGTACCAGTCTATATATGTTTGTTGAACACTACTATATTCCCGGCCCTGGAGAAAAAAGAATCAGACAGAGCCCTGCCCTCAATAACTTACACCACAGTCAGGAGGAAACCTCCCTTATGGGGACTTGGACATCATAGCTGAGTTATAAAATTTTGGTTTTACATCCCTGCTCCTCGGAACCGAGAATGTTCCCTGAGGTTACTGCAGTTCTAAGGAGTCCATTAAAAAGCCTCCTTGGAAACTACTGTTACAGGCAAGGATTTTAACTCTTTGGTGTCATGAAGTCTCTGAACGTATGTAATTGATCCAGGAGGGAATCCCTGTGACAGATAAGAGAAACCCTGCAAGGTCATTTCCAAACCAACCTGAACTGACCGCTTCTCTCCTCTATCTGCGGACAATTCCAGTCTGAGAAGGACGAACCTCGCCCGGCCCTCCAGTAACTATCATTAGCAGAAATGAATCCAGACGCCGCGCGACCAGATTAGAGTCTGTTTCTAATCAAATGGAGTTTAGATTTAAGCCGGAATTAAAATTGGGATTTACAGCCCTTTCCATTTTCATTCATTTTGTGCTTTCTAGCCCCTTCCCCGCCCAGTCTTAATCCAGTGCACTTCGCAGGGAATTACACAGGAGTTGACCACGAGCCGGGGCTGGGGTCGTGGAAGGCTGGAGCCTTTGGTCCCCTAGGAAAGCGGCGGCCAGGACCAGGAGCCCGACCTCTGGCCTGGGCCAGCCTTGCCATCTTTGGCGTTTCACTGCGCTACCCGCGTTCTCCCATTCCGCGTCTTTGGGCGCCGCCCTCGCTCCCCGGAGGATTTCGCCTCCAGCATCTCCGGCTTTCTCTGCGTAGAAGCTTCACTTCTGCAGAATGAAAAGCGAAAGCCGCGGCCGGCGGGCGGAGTTGGGGGCCGAACGCGCCGCGTGGCTACTGCTTGGGATCCGCAGCGGCCGCGAGGGCTATCCCCACGCGGCACCGACCCCTACCTCAACTTCAGCGCTAGTGGGCGTCCCCGGAGCCCACCGCAGTCCGGACGCGCCCCCCCCCCCCCGCCACCACACACACACTG
>SJXQ01005764.1:425323-437570 GCA_006408695.1 Aepyceros melampus
GCTTCCCGAGGGACACGACACCCTCCGCGAAGCCCGGACTCGCCTCCTCCGGTCTCTCCCCGAGGTCCCTAGGGCCGGGCGAGGAGCATTCCTCTGGATTTTGGAAACCGGCCCCATTCACCCCGGGAGAGACTGGATCTCCGTCCGCACCTTCCGGCCAGATGATAGCCACCCCCGGACGCGTCCAGGTGGAGTGGGGGTGGCGGCTGGCAGCTGGAGCGGAGGAGAAGAGTCAGCAGCGCTGAGTTGCTGGGTGCAGCTGCGCGCGGCTGGCAAAGACGGGCGGCGGGGCCCTGCGTCTCCGCCGGGCATGGGGAGCCGGCTCCTGCACCTCTGCCTCACGGCGGAACACACACACGCACACACATACACGCTCACGGCCTCCAGCACCCCCATGCCAGATCCCGGACACGGAGGTCAGAGCCACTGTCCAATTCACAGCAGGGTCTGAAACGCCCAGATGGAGGCAGATGCTCTCGCTTCTTCTCCGAGGTTTCCAACATCCCCGGAAGCCCCCCAGTTTCCCAGAGCGAGCGAGGATCTGGCTACAGAGTTTCCACTCCCTGGGCCAGCCGTTCAAACTGCAGGAGGGGCGGGTGGTATGGACAGAGGGAGCACTAGAGAGCGAGACCGCGCCACCTCCGCCCTCGGCGCGGAGAACCGGTCCGCCCCACTCGCCTCCAGCGCGCTGCTGGGCTGTCGGGGCAGAGGAGCGGGACTCAGAGGCGCTCCAACTCGGCCGAGGGCAGAGAGGGGAGTGACGGCAACATCCACGCGCCGGCCAAGGCACGGATCTCCGAATAGGCTGCGCCGCGGACGCGGAGGGCTGGAGGCGAGACGGGCGGAGGAGTTGTGGGGCCGGGAGGGATGACGTCCTTCGGAGCCCGGGTCTCACAGAGACTGAAGGGTTCGTGCGCTCGCCGGACCCGACCCGCGCGCTCACTCCCGGGGTTCGCAGAGGCGCCGCGCCCGGCTCCCGCTGCGGCTCCAGAACGGCGCGCACGGGGCGATCCTGGCCCGCGGCAAGCAGGGTGCCCGCCCTCCCATAACCGCTGAGCCCCTCTCCGTCCATCCCTCGCAGCAAGTGCCCAACCGAGAGTCTCTGCGCATTCCAGGTGGTTCCAGGCAAGCAGCCCCCGGCCGGGCCAGCCTCGCCCCCTTCCTCGCCTTCTCCCTCCCTCGACCTCGAGCCAAGGGCAGGCGCCCACGTCGCGGCCCCTGCGCACTGGGCGAGCCGGCGTCCCGGCCTGCGCCCGGCTGGGAAGAGGGGTGGGATAGGGGGAGGAAAGGCGCTCACCTGGGTCACCGGGAGTGTTCCTCTCCGGCCTCTCCCGGAGTCTGTTCGCCGCTCCCCGGCACAACCTTCCTCGAAGAAAAAAAGTAGCGGAAGGGCAGAGGAGAGGTAGGGCTGCTCACGGGTCCCTGCGCAGCGGCTTTTTCCTGCGGATTCTCCTGCTTCCGATCTCCGGCTCGGTGGCGGGAAAGGGCTCCCGGAGGCCGGAAGGGGCCGCCAGACCCGGGCCTTCTCACGGCGGCGGCGGTGGCACCTCCAAGTTGCCACCTGCAGCGCGCGCCAGGCGCCTGTGACAGCCCGCTCCCCTCTGCCCGCGCCGACCCGCCCTCCGCGGCCGCTGGTTGGCTGCGCCCCGCGCCCGGGTAGTCCCCGCGCTCGGCCCCGCCCCGCTCCGTCCCCGAGCTGCGTTCGCGGTGCTGGGTTCCTGCCCAGCAGCCCCGGGCTTTATAGCCCGCGAGTGCTGCGAGCTGCTTGGGCTTTGGCAAGGAGGGAAGGATCGGGCACACACACGAGCAATTTGTGTCGGCCGGGGATTGGAAAAGAGAGAGACGGTGTGACACAAGCCCTTCGCGCGCCTGAAGGGGACCTCGTAACTCGGCTCCTTTTGCTGGTATTAAATCTGTGCAGTTTCTGAAAAGAGTTCAAGTCACGGCAGAAGCGGCGGGGATGTGAGTCCTTAAGTGTTCGGAGGCTTGTTTCCGCGTAAGCTTCAACACAGGTTCATACGAAACGAAAAATACGAAGATAAGTCCTGGGATCCGGGTCTTTTCTCACCCTGCACCACCGACGCGGAGCACCTCGGGCTCCAGAGACCTCCTAGCCACTCACCCCTACCGGTGCCCACCGAGCCCCCAGGCCTGAAGGAAGGCCCAGCGCGTCAGCCACGTGCTTGCTTGATTCTGCGCCTCGGCGTCTAGGCGGAGTAACACTCACACTCGTACATGCACAAGGCCTGCGTTTTGCACAACTGGGTCTTTTAAGTAAACAGAGGGCACCTGATCTTTCTTTTCCCTCCCACTGCCTCCCTAGAGACTGGGACGAGTTTCCTGGGCCATCGCCCAGGCATTCATGCTCACCCTTCCCTCTGTCTTTTAGTACCTCCTGAAGTCACGCTTTCTGGACTATTCCTTGGGTAAAGTCTACCGGTTGCTGAAAGTTGGACTTGACTCAGTGACTTCACTTTCACTTTTCACTTTCATGCATTGGAGAAAGAAATGGCGGCCCACTCCAGTGTTCTTGCCTGGAGAATCCCAGGGATGGCGGAGCCTGGTGGGCTGCCGTCTATGGGGTCGCAGAGAGTCGGACACGACTGAAGCGAGATAGCAGCAGCAGCAAAGTCTACTGGAGGAGAAAGACATATCAGTTCAGTTCAGTCGCTCAGTCGTGTCTGACTCTGCGACCCCATGAATCGCAGCACGCCAGGCCTCCCTGTCCATCACCAACTCCCGGAGTTCACTCAGACTCACGTCCATCGAGTCAGTGATGCCATCCAGCCATCTCATCCTCGGTCGTCCCCTTCTTCTCCTGCCCCCAATCCCTCCCAGCATCAGGGTCTTTTCCAATGAGTCAACTCTTCGCATGAGGTGCCAAAGTACTGGAGTTCCAGCTTCAGCATCATTCCTTCCAAAGAAATCCCAGGGCTGAGCTCTAGGAAGTGACCCAGTCAACCAGAAACGTCTCCCTCCCTGATATATCTACGGGAGCGAGGCACAGTGCCAACCTCCTGTTAGTTTAATAACATTTCAAAATGAACTTCCAAATCGCACATTTTATAGTCCATCAGGGGCATATCTCTGTTTTGTGAGGGCCGTTGTGCCACTCTTAAGCGTGACAAGCGCGCACACGCGGTCCTGTCTAGCTGTGCTTTCTAGACTGCTCAATAGGGGGAGGGGGAGGAAAAAGGCTCCACTAAAGAAAGTCAGGGGACAGTTGTCACCAGCTAAGGAGACTCTCTCGCTGTCCACTTATTGCTAAGTGACTTGGGATGCTGCTTTGTAGCTCCAGCTCCTTGCATCTTAAGGCAGATTTTGTTTCATGAGATACTCACACCTTGGGTTCACTTTGGAAAATGATAGCCACTTTTTTTCCCCCCTCCTGGCAGCTAAGTGCTAACATTTACTTCTCAAGAAGAGGGAAGTCTGTCCTTATCCATCTTCTTAAAACTTGAAACCCAAGGAGACTAGGGTGGTGCAATTCAGAGGCAAAACATTCTCGGAAGGTCTTTTCATGCTCCAGGTTAAGTGCTTGTTAAATGCATTGCACTTTGACCTGAACTGGCTGAAACTGAGGGTTGAATGAACGTGTGGCTTGGCTCAAACTTGAGTGCAGCTGGATTCAGTACCAGAAGGAGTACCTGATTAGAGATGGAGGTGGGGATGGGGGACATGCCTCATGTCTAATATTAGTCCACCCAGGCATCTGATGTGTTGACAGCCCGGCCAGGTACAAACAACTAGCAAGATGGCTTTTCCTTAATAGTAGGAAAAGAGCTAAAGACTCAAGTGGCTGAGAAAGCAAGGAGAGATAAAATTGGAGCACCTGTGAATAGTGTGAGAAATCAATGGATGCTCTTTGGTCCACTGAACATACCAATGGCTCAAGATTTGGAAGGAGGAGGTATGAGAGAGTTCTTGGGACTTAGAGTGGCTTATGGAGTAGACAGACACAGGGCTGACTCCAGGTTCCATTTTTTTTCCGTGTGCTGTGTTTGATTTGCAAGTGAGACAGGTTGTTAGTCTCATTCTGTTCATCTGTGTAAAGGGGATCAGAGGTCCTGTTGATGGAGCCATAGGAAGGACTCACTGAGGTAGCGCAGCCTATAATGCTGCGCACAATGTCTGCTTTTGGAAAGATGGAAGCATGCAGTGAATAGTAGCTATTATTGTAAACAGAGTTTAAAAAGGGCTTAAAGGTTACCTAAGACCTTTTCATATTTGCTTTTGATAAGAGTATTTCTGACAACTGCGCACCCTGCTTGTGTTTTCCCTGTGATGAGAAACTGACTAGCCCCTGTTTATGCCCTCTTTCTTACTTGAAGATGAAATGTGAAACAGTACACTTTTTTCTTTCTTTCTTTCTTTCTTTTTTTTTTTTTACTGATTGGTTCTGGTTCTGTTCCTCCCCTTGGCGGTCATAGAAATGTCTGAGCCCTGTGTCACAAGAGAGCCCTCCAGATTGAGACAAATAACAGATCTCCTGTGTGACTTCTTCCGTCCAGACGAAAGCGCCCTGGGCTTCCAGCCTTTCCTCATGTGACCTGGTTTCACAATCTTTCACCATTTCTTACCCTCCAAATTGCCTCTGACCTCCTTATAAAAGAAAGCAGTGCTCCACCCGATCTACCAGCAAAATACCTTTCCCAAGGTGCTGCAATTAGCGTGGGTGGCACTCTTGTATTCGTTTTGAATGGGAGAATGGCACTTGATACCTGAAAAATCCTTTTCATGTGTTACTGCTCATTCAGAACTTCGGGGTTCCTAGTGTCATTCAGGCTTCCCAGGTGGTGCTAGTGGTAAAGAACTCGCCTGCCAACGCGAGAGACAAGAGACATAAGACACACAGTTTCCATCCCTGGATCTGGGTGATCCCCTGGACGAGGGCATGGCAACAGACTCCAGTATTCTTGCCTGGAGAATCACCATGGACAGAGGACCCTGGTGGGCTACAGTCCATGGGGTCATAAAGAGCCAGACGTGACTGAAGTGACTTAGCATACTACAGTGTGTCATTCAATGTTTCTTTCCTGTAAAAGGGTGGGATTAGGCCCAGGGACCAATGAAGTCACTTTTTAATGATTTGAACAATTTCAAACTTAAAACAGTATGGAAAATAGTACAAAGAACTCTAAGTCCTTCTGTCCTAGTTTTCTGAATTCTGGCCATTTCACACTGACCTCTCTCTCTCTAGATGGGTAGATACTCATGATCAATATTCTTTGTCTGAATCATTTAAGAGCAGGTGTAGACATGGTGTCCCATTATCCTTAAACACTCTAGGATATGTTTCTCCCAAACTAGAATTCTCTCCCACGTAAGCACAGTACGGCCAATCCATAGAATCCCTTAAGATTTTTCAACTTGCCACAAAATGTTTCATTTTCATTTTTGGTCCTGAATCCAATCTAGGCTCACACATTTCCTGAAAGTGACACATCTGGTTCTTTTCCTTTCATCTGCTACAGTTCTTCCATCTTTCAGGCCCTTGATGGCTTTGAAAATGACATGCTTTTTATTCTGTAGATTTCAGAGACCTCAACCTGGATCCATCTGATGTTTCTTCATGTTTGACCCTGGTCGTGCATTTTTGTCGGGTGCATCAAAGAAATGCTACTCTGCTCTAGACAGTTCACTAAGAAGCATCCCATCATTGTGATAATAACCTTGATCTCCTGGGTTGTCAGACACTGGAATCTTCCAGTGTGAAGTCAGCATTTTGTCCTGTAATTGACAAGTATAGGGACATACTCCTAGGCTACATCAATTGTCTGTTTCTCATTGAAACTTCACTCAACCATTCTTAAGAGGCGTTGATAACTGTGGCCTGAATCAGCCCCTGCTATGATGGTTGCCAAATGGCTATCCCCCATTTGTATCATTCCTTTTTTCAATTGTATATTGGCATTCTGTGAAAACAATAGTTCCCTTCCCTGCATTTATCTATTTATGGCAGTATAGACTCATGAATTCCTATTCCAGCCCACGGATCATATTATTACTTTCGTTATTTATTTTGATGCTCACACATCCAGATTTGGCCAGAGGGTGTCTCTTCAAGCTGGCTCTTCAGTCCCTCTGACCATGCCTCCATGGTTCTCACTTTCTGCACATCAAGATGGCTCAGTTTGTACTTTCCCTGCCCCAGTCTTGGAATCAGTGAGCTCTTTGAGGAGCCCTGGTTTCTTTTCATAGAGGATGGCATTTAGGAACGAGATCTGGGCACCCAAATGCTCACTGCTACTAGCATGTCCTAACCTCTAGGCTCTCTCAGTGGGCGAGCAAGGAAGTAAGTGACAAATGTTCACACACAAGCAGACACACAAGTTTAAGTCTATTGCTACATGTGTGTATATCTATGCATCTATTTTTCTATCGAGCTATTTATATGTATATATCTATGAAAACATATAGAGGTAAATTGATCTCTGTATTTATCTAGAGACCTAAATAGCACACCAATACTCCCAATTCTGCCTCAAACATTCAGGGTTCATTCTAGCCCTCCCTCTTTATTTATAAATCTTTTCTCTGACAGAGAGTCACCTGACTCTCATTACCCTCAGAATATTGACTTACTTTCCTGACTCACCTTGTGTAACCATCTTTTTAAAAAAAATTTTGGCTGCATGGTACAGCATGTGGGATCTTGGTTCCCCCAACCAGGGATCAAATCTGTGCCCCCTGAAGCAGAAGCATGTAGTCTAAACCACTGGACCACCAGGGAAGTCCCATGTGTAAGCATCTTCCGACCATATTAGCCACCCCCTCCCGATTGCCCAGCTGCTGCCCCTGCTCCTGCAGCCTCTTCTCTCTCAGGCTCCTGGGCCCCCAGAGCTGCTGTCAGCTCCTGACCAAACCCCATCCGTAAAATGACTTCTCTGTCCTTGCAGTTGTGCAGGTCAAATCCCAAAGTCACGCTTGATAACACCCTCTCTCTCACACCCCATGCCTGATCTGTAGCAGGTCCTGTTTGTTCCACCTTGAACATGGTCTAGAAGCCAAATTTCTCACCACCTCCATCACTACTGTCTTGGTTCAGGTCAACATCATCTCTTGTGTTGACTATCATAATAGCCTCATCACCGGTCCCCTGTGTTGGACCTGGCTCTACTGAAGACTGTCGTCAGCCCTCAGCCTACATCATACTTTTCAAATATGTCATATCATTTCAGCTCCCTACTCCATGGCTTCTACTTTGTCAGCATAAAAATTCCAAATCCAAACAGAACCACCCCTTTGGTCTTAATGCCTCTTCTCCCTCGTGACTTACTGCTCTTCCCCCTGGGCCCTGCTGAAGGTCATTGGCTTCCAAGATGCTTCTGACGTGCATCCTCCTCCTTGCATCTGAGATGCTCTTCCCCAGGTGTCCCTGTACTTTGCACCAGCGCCAGGCCTTTGCTCAAAGGTCTTCCTCAGTGAAGGCTCTTGTGGGCGCCGTATTTGAAACTACACTCCCTACTTCCAACACAACTTCTCTGTTTCACTGCTGGATTTTCCTCTGTAGATTGCCTTACAATCCAACATAGTATAGATTGTTTTTATTAATTACTTACAGTCAACCCATCTCCTTCCATGACTGTAAACCCCACAAAAAAGGAGATTTTAGCCTCTTAGGTTTACTGCTGTATCTTCAGTGCCTATATCAGAGCCTGGCATACAATAGAGTCTCAATAAATATTTGTTAAATGAATGGGTGAAATTCCAGGAACACATAAACACACTTACAACTAACTGTTGATAAATTCACAGGTTAAGTGGTTGTCAGTGTGACTAAAGAGATCGGAGCCAGATAGTTGAAAGGTTTCATAGAGAGGCCTATATAATTAAAGCAGAGTAGGGACTTCCCTTGTGGTTCAGTGGTTGGGACTTCACCTTCCAGAGCAGGGGGTGTGGGTGTGATCTCTACTAGGGGAGCTAAGATCCCACATGCCTTTTGGCCAAAAGACCAGAAAGTAAATAATAGAGGCAATATTGTAACAAACTCAATAGACTTTAAAAATGGTGCACATAAAAATCTTAGAAAAAGATTATTAAAAAAAAAAACAGCAGAGTAAAGCAAAAGGGTATCAAGAATGTAAAAGACTTAAAATAACTATGTGTTTGATGAACAGGAAGTAAAGCAGGTAATCTGCTAACAAAAGGTTGTCAGCATCATCTGACCATTTAGTCGGCCAAAAGGTGAAACTACATATCACCAGACATCGAAATGAAAAGTTCAACAAAAGTTTTGAAACATATTCTTTCAAATCATGGTGTTTATTAAAACGATTTTGGACACTTTCCTCTTGTGAAACAGAGTCTCTTGGAGCAAAAGGAACTCATTAAAGGCGTTCATATTTAGTACTGTCTTTTTCCAAAGTGGCAACTCAGCTCACAAGGGAAATGAATCCCTTTCTTATACTGTTAAAGCTCTGGGTCAAACTTGGGCTTTATAAGTTTTAAGTCCTTAGAAAACATTTCTACAAAATGAAATGAAAAACTCCTACACATCGGACAAATTTTCGTCATTGATTAATCGTCTCATTTTTAATGTACCTTGTTCTGCATACTTTAGGAGAATCTGAGTATGTGTTTGAGAACAATTCAGAGAGCAAGTTTGACTGAGGCCAGTCCCACTGTTGGCTTCCCTAGTGGCATAGTAGTTAAGAATCTTCCTGCTAATACAGAAGAGAAGGGTTTAATCCCTGAGTTAGGAAGATCCTCTGAAGAAGAAAATAGCAACCCACTCCAGTATTCTTGCCTGGAGAATCCCATGAACAGAGGAGATTGGTGGACTGCAGTCTGTGGGGTTGCAAAGAATCAGACACAACTTAGTGACTAAAACAACAAAAGTCCCACTATTAATATTATTTAATAACTCTGCTTGGAGATTAGACATAAGATACAGTGACTTATATTTGGAATTGCAAAAAGTGGCTTTTATTTTCTATAATCCCCCCAAAGTATCCAGGTAGATATTGTGAATAAAATATAATACATTGTAGAATAAAATAAAATAAAATAGAATTCATTGTAGAATACAGTGAATTAAATGAAAGACACAGCTCTGATAGAAATTTTAGGTATCCTAACTATTCAAGTTTTTCAGCATATCCTTAATGGAATGAGATAGTTGAAAAGAGCATTATTTCTCTTAAATTTGTCTCATTAGCAAGAGCCTTCAAGGTGAATGTGGATTCTGCAGAAGTGGCCTAGCTGGTTTATGCAGTCTTTTGAAAGGCAGACTTTCCTGTGTTTTCTCTAAGGAGCCATCTTTGCGAATACAAGGGCTGGCAAAATTGAAGGCTAGCATCCGTGGCCTCCTGATGCATAAACTGGGGACTGGCCCTTGCCAGCAAAAATCGTTTCCTCTCGTTGCTGCTGTCCTGCCCCTGCAAACTTCAAAACTTGAAGCAAAAAGTCAAATAAAGTTGTGATTTCCAGGAATGCCTTCCAGCTTCTTCCTCAGTGCTGTTTCCTTCCCAACAGTGTGATCTCAGCCTTAACCTCTCTGAATCTCAATCTCCTTAGATAAATTGGGAACGGCATAGAGGACCTCATTGAATAGGCAAGATTAAATGAAATAATTTGATGAAAGGGCTTTGAAAACGAGAAAGAGCTCCAAGAATGACAGTGTGCTGTCATCACGATCACCAGCCTCCTCCTTCTCAAGCCAGGACTGAAACTGAATAACGTCAGAAGTTTAAAAATGCTGTGGATGGAACACCTGTACGTTTTTCTTACAATCAGACATGCCCATCCTCCTAACCAGCTTTTCCTCCAGGTGAAATCCTACTGTAATACTTAAAACCACTGAATCTTCTGATCCTCCAGAACTCCTTAGGTTTGGCATGGCATGCATCAGCCTTAGAATGATTTTCCTTTTTTTTTTGTAAAAATAGAGTGGTGGGAATGTAAATTGGTACAATCACTATGAAGAACTGTATAGAGCTTCCTTAAAACACTAACAACAGGGGCTTCCCTGGTGGCTCAGTGGTAAAGAATCCAGCTGCCAATGCTGGAGACATGGTTTTAATCTCTGGTCCAGGATGATGCCACCTGCTGTGGAGCAACTAAGCCCGTGTGCCACAACTGTTGAGCCTGTGCTCTAGAGCCCGGGAGCTGCAACTACTGAGTCCACACGCCGCAAGTAAGGAAGTCAGTGTGCCCTGGAGTGTGTGCTCCACGGCAAGAGAAGCCAAGGCAATGAGAAGCCATGTACCGCAACTGGAGTGTAGCCCCCGCTCGCCACAACTAAAGAAAGGCCTGAGCAGCAGTGAAGACCCAGTACAGTCAAAAATAAAGAAAGAAAGAACTACCGTATGACCCAGCAATCTCCCTCCTGGGCCTGTATCTGGAGTAAACCATAGTTCAAAAAGGTACACGCACCCCATTATTCATTGCAGCACTGTTTATAATATCCATGACACGGAAGCAGCCTCAATGTCCACTGACGAGTAAATGGATGAAAACCTGGTGCGTATACACAAGGAAATATGCGTGTGTGCCTTCATGCTTAGTCTCTCAGTCGTGCCTGCCTCTGTGACCCCACGGACCATAGCCCACCAGTCTCCTCTGTCCATGGCATTCTCCAGGCAAGAATACTAGTGTGGGTAGCCATTCCCTTCTCCAGGGGATATTCCCTGCCCAGGGACCAAACCAGAGTCTCCTGCATCATGGACAAATTCTTAACCATCTGAGCCACCAGGAAAGCCCATATGATGAAATATTACTCAGCCACAGAAAAGAATGAAATAATGCCATTTGCAGCACCATGGATGGGCCTAGAGATTATCGTACGACATGAAATAAGTCAGAGAGAGAGAGACAAATATCATATGATATCACGCATATTTGCAATTCAATTTTTTAAAAAATGTACAAATGACTTTCTTTGCAAAACAAAAATAGGCTTAAAACAGATATCTAAAACAAACTTATGATTACCAAAGGGGAGATGTTGAGGGAGGGGCATAAATCAGGAGCTTGGGATTCACATACACACACTACTGTACGTAAGATAGATAATCAACAAGGACCTACTATAGAACACAGGGAACTCTACTCAATATTCTGTAATAACCTATATGAGTCTGAAAAAGAATCTGTATATACATATAGCTGAATCACTTTGATGTACACCTGAAACTATCACATTGTAAATCAATTATACTCTAATAAAATAAAATAAGTACCTCTCCATTATAATAAGAATTTCACCAAGTTGCTGAGAGCATAAGTTCCATAGGAAGCTCTGCCCTTTGCTGCGAAATATCAAACAGCAGTGGCTGATCAATAAACCTCCCACATAACTGCAACTCATCAACTCATTCTATAGATTTAGGACTTGCCGTTCCCCGCTCCTTGGCTTGATGCATGCCAGCCTGTGAAAAGAACACTCTAGATGCAGAAACTCTTTAGGCTATTTTCTGATCTGTGGCAAAGCATGCGAACTTAGCAATACATCGGAGCTAATCATCTGAAAAGTGATTCTTTGCCACATTTTACAAAGCAAGAAGTTTTCTAAATACGATATACGGTGGATTTAAAATTGGTAGTTGTGTATGTCTGTATCACCTTAAGCCAGTGCTGACAACTGGACTGAGTACTACTTTGGTTTCCCCTCTTCCTCTTTTAAATCAGAGGCACATTCTTTGCCAAGAAGAGCCATGTTCTGTGGCTAGCTGGTGATGTTCATTTTCACCAAGTGAGATTTAGTAAGGCTCCTGGACCTTGTTGGTCTATATCTCTGGCCTCACCCTGGCTGTTTTCATTTTGTCAATTATTTGGGTGGCGGGACCATCCACTGGTGAGGGCCCTGTGCAGAACTTTCCAGAAGAAAGAAGAGGAAGGTGACAGAGTTCTGTGTTAGATGTCTCTAAAACACGAGGGTCTTCTTTGGAATGGTAAGCAACTAGGTTATGAAGACTTTCCCAGGCAGATGCTGTCTGAGTGACACTTGAAAGGGTAGGATTTGCTGCAGAAATTTGCTCCATCATCAGATTTTAAGCAAACTTGTTAGCGTTCTCTTATTTCACATATGGCTGATCCATAAAAAGAACAATGCTGATTTTAAAAATAAAAATCCAGATTTTTTTTTTTAATCTACGAGAAAAGGATATTTCTCCTCCAGTGTTTCAGCTTTTTCCTTGGGGAGAGGGGCCCTGAGTCACCAGAGACCCGTCAGGTTTGGCCAGATCACCTCCAGATTACTGTGTTAAGGTGTCCATCTCTTCTATTGCTGTGGTTTCCAAACTGA
>SJXQ01005764.1:438113-500871 GCA_006408695.1 Aepyceros melampus
CTTAGTCCTTTTCAAAGACCTTTGGTTCACTCCAGATAAAATTTGAAAATGTCGAAAGGAACGGGAGAGTCCGGGATGGCTACCAGCCCTCCCAGGAATCGTGCCTCCTCCCACTGCGCTCTGTCTTCACTTGGCATCCAAGGTGGCTGTGAGCTCTTGCCCACCTCCAGGCTTTTCCTGAGTTCATCTCAGGACTGGCCCAGTTCCCTCTTTTGCATCTCTTCTTCTTGCCAAAACCTCTTTGTCCCAGGAGACCTGATCGAAATGCACTTTCTCCAAACGGGGCGCCTCTGCCCTTGTTAAGTTGCTATTGTCTGACTCTTTGCAACCCCATGGACTGTAGGCCCCCAGGCTTCTCTGTGCAGGGGATGTTTTCAGGCAAGAATACTGGAGTGGGTTGCCTTTTCCTCCTCAAGGGATCTTTCTGGCCCAGCGATTGAACCCGTGTCTGCTGTATCTCCTGCATTGCAGGTGGATTCTTTACCCAGTGAGGAAGATCCCCTGGAAGAGGGCATGGCAACCCACTCCAGTATTCTCTCCTGGAGAATCCCATGGACAAATGAGCCTGGTGGGCTATGGTCCATAGGGTCTCACAGAGTCAGACATGATGGGATCGACTAAGCCTGCCTGCCTGCCCCTTTACCCACTAAGCCATCAGAGTTTAGAGGAAATAAAATTCTCCTGGTTTACATGATTCAGAGGACTTTCACATCATCAAAAAAGATAGTACAAACAACATTGAAAGTGCCAGACCTGCCATATGCATAAATTCCTCTGTGGTCATGGATATTTTTTGACACTTTCTTTGCCTTTCCTTTACAAACTTTGTCTAAAATGGCTCCCATAGAACCCCAAATTTGGTGGCTTCTTTTCTTCTCTTATTTATTTGAGAGATGGTTAACATATACCACTGTGTACATTTAAGGTGTGTCATGTGATAATTTGATACATGTATTGATTGTGAAGTGTTTCCCACAATAAGATCAGTTAGTACATGCTTCATCTCACAAAACTATCATTTTGTTGTTGTTGTTTTAGCCAGAACATTAAAACTCTACTCTCACGGCAACTTTCATGTAGACAACACAATATTGTTAACTAGAGTCACCATGCTGTTCGTTCGAGTCCCTGCAACTTGTGTGGGTGAGTGCTAAGTCGCTTCAGTCATGTCGGACGCTTTGTGACCCTGTGGACCATAGCCTGCCAGGCTCCTCTTGTCCATGGAAAGCTCCAGGCAAGAATACTAAAGTGGGTTGCCGATTCCTTTGAAGTCTTCCCTGGTGGCTCAGAGGTTAAAGCGTCTGCCTCCAATGCGGGAGACCCAGGTTCGATCCCTGGGTCAGGAAGACTCCCCTGGAGAAGGAAATGGCAATCCACTCCAGTATTCTTGCCTGGAGAATCCCATGGATGGAGAAGCCTAGTAGGTTACAGTCCAGGGGTTGCAAAGAGTCGGACACGACTGAGCGACTTCACCTATCACCTATCTCTAGGGGATCTTCCTGACTCAGGGATCAAACCCTATGTATCTTACTTCTCCTGCACTGGCAGGCGGGTTCTTTACCAGTAGTGCCACTTGGGAAGCCCTCCATGAAACTGCTCATCTTGTAAGTGTGAGTTTCTACTCTTTGACCAGCACCTTCCCAGTTTATGCAGCCCTTAGCTGATGGCAACCACCATTCCATTTCTGTTTTGACCAGTGCAATGTTTTGAATTCCACACATAAGTGAGATCAAATAGTATTTATCTTTCTGTGATTTATTTCACTTAGCATGATGTCCCCAAGGTTCATCCATAGTGAAAATGGCAGCTTTTCATTTTTCATGGCGAATATTCCATTGTGTGTGTGTGCCACATTCTTGGAGCCCTTGTCAAATATTAGTTGACATATCGATGTGGGTTTATTTCTGGGTTCTCAATTCTGTTCCCTTGGTGTATGTGGCTTATTTTTGTGCCAGTACCATGCTGCTTTGATTATTATAACTTTGTAATAAAGTTTGAGTCAAAGAGCCAAATTTGGCTTTTCTTGTGATGGAAAAATGAAAGAAGGGTCTGGAAAATCTCTGTTAATAAAAAGAAAACAGATATTCTGTTCTTTTTTTGTTCAGATGGTTTTATTGTCATCACAATGTATTTATCAGAAGCATCAACATAGAAACAATCAATGAGACTTGCTGGCTTCTGGGCTGATGTCAGAAAAATCTGCCTCAAGTGATGTTAAGGACTTATATTTTTGATGTTTCTTTTTCTCTTTAAATGAATAAATCCTTTACATGAATTGAGAGAATTGTAACAAATAAGATTTGTTTCTGCTCAAACATTACCTCTCTAGAGCTATACTGCCTTTTTTTTTAATGCTCCGGGCGTTTTTAATGGCTATTCTACATAACATGTCCATTTTTTATGACAACATATTTATCATTTTGTGGTTCACAAAGTTTAGAAAAACCACTGTGACCCTAATGCTGATATAGCCTGTTGTGTTGGAATAACTTTTCTAATAATATACTGATAATTATGATTTGGATGAATAATTATTTACCTTAGCATTGAGCAAAATAATTGAGTATTTTTTAAATGCCATTTTATCTCTTGTGGCTCAGCTTGTAAAGAATCTGCCTGCAATGTGGAAGTCCTGGCTTCGATCCCTGGGTTGGGAAGATCCCTTGAAGAAGGGAAAGGCTACCCACTCTGGTACTCTGGCCTGGAAAATTCCATGGACTTTATAGTCCATGGGGTCACAAAGAGTCAGATACCACTGAGCAACTTTCACTTCACATACCATATATCCCGGAACAAGTTTTTAAAAAATATTAATAGAAAGCATCCATATGTTTGCAAAGACTTCTCACTGAATATTTAAGAAAAATATTCTCTGGTTGATAATGTTAATAATTTCCAAATTCTTTTAAGACATGAGTGAGTTGTCTGCTTTACTGAATTTTGAAAAGGCTTTTGTACATAGAATTATACCTTAATTCAGTTAATCAAGCCCATGCCTATTTTCGTTAGATGATTGGAACATAATTAATGTCCTGCTCGTTTCTCCTTGACTAAATTTAGATGCATAAAATCATTTTATATGTAAGGCCATCTTATTTGCTGTTTGGTAAGTTCCATTTCTGATTTAAAATAAGCCTGTATATCTTTCCACACTTCCCACCTCCCATCCCCAGACCATCCCACTAACGAATTTGCTGTTTTAAATTTCTCACAAGTTTATGCCTATATATATTTTTCTTATGGAAAAATAGAATCTTACTCTATATATTGCTTGATAACCTGATTAGTTTCACTTAATAAGTATTGTGAAAACCTTGTCACTCAATAAGAACACCTTTTACTTATTTTTAAAACCGTAGCCCTGGATTTTAGGTCCTGTCTCTCAAGGACTCAAGTGTGAGAATACTGACTCTGCAATCGATATCTAGATATGATTGCAAACAGTTCAAACAGCTGCGCAAGCATTGCAGTCAAACCTGACACTAAGGATGGCTGCTGCTAAGTGTCAGATTGCATAGCTGGCTCTCCAGTAAGGCAAGGACAGTCCAGGGTGCCAAAGTCTTTTGATGAGTTTTACAATACCTATACACGTGGTGATTTAAAATAATCTTCATGTTCAAAGTACAGCTGTATATCCATTTTACTACCCCAGTATAGATCCCTATTTGCTGATTTCAGGCCATGTCATATTTGGTTTGGCACATTTCATCTGCCCTGCCTTGAAAATTGTCTTGATTTAGGCAGCTCAGAGGAAGGTTGGAGAGGTTTTCCTTTACTACATTTTGAACTCTTTTCTTTCCCTATTTTTAAGGTGGTCTAATGTAAATGGCTATTTGTAAGGCCTCCCCAGACAGCGATTTTGCTTTTTTGCATTTCTTTTCCATGGGGATGATCTTGATCCCTGTTCTCCTGTACAATGTCATGAACCTCCATCCATAGTTCATCAGGCATTCTATCAGATCTAGTCCCTTAAATCTTTCTCTCTTCCACTGTATAATCATAAGGGATTTGATTTAGGTCATACCTGAATGATCTAGTGGTTTTCCCTACTTTTTTCAATTTAAATCTGAATTTGGCAATAAGGAGCTCATGATCTGAGCCACAGTCAGCTCCTGGTCTTGTTTTTGCTGACTGTATAGAGCTTCTCCATCTTTGGCTGCAGAGAATATAATCAGTCTGATTTTGGTATTGACCATGTGGTGATATCCATGTGTAGAGTCGTCTCTTGTGTTGTTGGAAGAGGGTGTTTGCTATGACCAGTGCATTCTCTTGGCAAAACTCTATTAGCCTTTGCCCTGCTTCATTCTGTATTCCAAGGCCAAATTTGCCTGTTACTTCAGGTGTTTCTTGACTTCCTACTTTTGCATTCCAGTCCTCTATAATGAAAAGGACATCTTTTTTGAGTGTTAGTTCTAAAAGCTCTTGTAGGTCTTCATAGAACCGTTCAACTTCAGCTTCTTCAGCATTACTGGTTGGGGCATAGATTTGGATTACTGTGGTATTGATACCTGAACCATGAACTTCCAGATGTTCAAGCTGGTTTTAGAAAAGGCAGAGGAACCAGAGATCAAATTGCCAACATCTGCTGGATCATGGAAAAAGCAAGAGAGTTCCAGAAAAACATCTATTTCTGCTTTCTTGACTATGCCAAAGCCTTTGACTGTGTGGATCACAAGAAACTGTGGAAAATTCTGAGAGAGATGGGAATACCAGACCACCTGACCTGCCTCTTGAGAAACCTATATGCAGGTCAGGAAGCAACAGTTAGACGTGGACATGGAACAACAGACTGCTTCCAAATAGGAAAGGAGTACGTCAAGTCTGTATATTGTCACCCTGCTTATTTAACTTCTATGCAGAGTACATCATGAGAAACACTGGGCTGGAAGAAGTACAAGCTGAAATCAAGATTGCCGGGAGAAATCTCAATAACCTCAGATATGCAGATGACACCACCCTTATGGCAAAAAGTGAAAAGGAACTAAAAAGCCTCTTGATGAAAGTGAAAAGAGGAGAGTGAAAAGGTTGGCTTAAAGCTCAACATTCAGAAAATGAAGATCATGGCATCTGGTCCCATCACTTCATGGGAAATAGATGGGGAAACAATGTCAGACTTTATTTTTCTGGGCTCCAAAATCACTGCAGATTGTGACTGCAGCCATGAAATTAAAAGACGCTTAGTCCTTGGAAGGAAAGTTATGACCAACCTAGATAGCATATTGAAAAGCAGAGACATTATTTTGCCAACAAAGCTCCGTCTAGTCAAGGCTATGGTTTTTCCTGTGGTCATGTATGGATGTGACAGTTGGACTGTGAAGAAAGCTGAGTGCCGAAGAATTGATGGTTTTGAACTGTGATGTTGGAGAAGACTCTTGAGAGTCCCTTGGACTGCAAGCAAATCCAACCAATCCATTCTAAAGGAGGTCAGTCCTGGGTATTCTTCGGAAGGAATGATGCTAAAACTGAAACTCCAGTACTTTGGCCACCTCATGCGAAGAGTTGACTCATTGGAAAAGACTCTGATGCTGGAGGGGATTGCGGGCAGGAGGAACAGGGGACGACAGAGGATGAGATGGTTGGATGGCATTACCGATTCGATGGATGTGAGTCTGAGTGAACTCAGGGAGTTGGTGATGGACAGGGAGGCCTGGTGTGCTGCGATTCATGAGGTCGCAAAGAGTCGGACACGACTGAACGACTGAACTGAACTGAACTGAACTGACTGAATGTAAATGGCAACCCACTCCAGTATTCTTGCCTGGGAAATCCCATGGATGGAGGAGCCTGGCAGGCTACAGTCCATGGGGTCATGAAAAGTTGGACATAACTGAGTGAGCACAACACATACTTATTTTACAGTGGACCTTTGTTGGTTATCTATTTTATCTAATTAATTTATTTTTGTGGCTGCACCTTGTGGCATGTGGGGTCGTAGTTCCCCAACCAGGGGTCAAACCAGGCCCTCTGCAGTGGAAGCTCAGAGTCTTAACCATTGGACCACCTGGGAAGTCCTGAAAGCTGCTACTATAAAGTACATCCATCAATATCAGGAGGCAACTTTTGCTTTCCTTTAAGAGTAGATACTTTATACTTCTCAACTTCCCAAAGTTTCAAATTCTTATCAGATAATTGCAACCTTGAATGCAAACAAAACTACAAAACGTGGTATTGTTTGATGGCACAAGGAATATCTAACTAGGCTGCTTCTGCCAGACAGGCGATGAGGCAGCCTTGAGATGGAATTCCATCACTTGTTCTAGGAGCACCATCCTCAACGAGGTAGGCCAGGCGGACTTTCTGTAAAGGCAGCTTTCCTCCACAACTGTTATCTGGAGGCAAGCAGAGCCGATGCCAGACAGGCATAGCATTTGCCTCTGGTTCCCTTTCTGGACTCAGACAGAGGCTGCAGAATAGACCCTAGTGCCTTGGCTTGCTTTCAGGGACTTGCGTGTGGCCATATGAACCCAGTGTGTGTGGACGAGCACTTTCATTTGCATTTGTTATTTGACTTCCCCACTAAGCTCCCTCACCTTTGCTAAGTGTCAGCTCTGAATGAGTGTTCAGATCACAGGTCCATCACTGCGCTTTTGTTTTCATCTCTTCAGTTTGCTGTGTGTACAGAGAGCCTGCCAGGAGCATGTCCCAGTCCGGTGTCCCTGGAGCATCCTTGGGAATCCTGGAGGTCATACTTTTCCTCCCGTGACTTTCACCAGAGTCACCACCCTGGTGACACGGTGCCTTCTTTCAGGATATTTCATGAGACACCGATTTCCAATGAGCATGTGTTTCTTGGAATAGCGGCTCACAGACTTTGCTTTTCAATCTTTTTTCATTCCTACTGGGGGGACTACTGGGGGGACTTCCTGGTGGTCCAGTGGTTAAGACTCCACAGTCCCAATTGAGGAGGCCCAGGTTTGATCCCTGGTCAGGGAACTAGATCCCACATGCTGCAACTGAGAGTTGGCGTGCCACGCTCAAAGATCCTGCCTGCCACAGCTAAGACCTGGTGCAGCTAAGTAAATAAATGTGTGCTCTGTCGCTCAGTCATGTCTGACTCTTTGCAATCCCATGGACTGTAGTCTGCCAGGCTTCTCTGTCTATGAGATTTTCCAGGCAAGAATATTGGAATGGGTTGCCATTTCCTTCTCCAGAAGAGCTTCCTAACCCAGGGATCCTGTATTGGCAGGCAGATTCTTACCACTGTGCCACCGGGGAAGCCCATAGATAAATAAATATAAATATTAAAAAGTCATTTGGGACCCCAAAGAGATTTTGCTTATGTGGATTATAATCATGTTTATCATGTTAGAAAATAAAAGTGAAAATTTTATTTCCAATTTTATTGAGAAATAACTGATATCTATCACTGTAAAAGTTTAAGGTACATAGCATGATGTTTTGATTTACACAAATTGTGAAATGATTTCCACAGTAGGTTCAGCGAACACCTCCATCTTTTCATATAGGTACAATAAAAATAAAACAGGAAAGAAAAGGAAAAAGAAAGCAATGTCCTCCTTATAATGAGAACTCTTAGAATTTACTTTCTTTCCAACTTTTCTGTATATAAGACAGCAGTGTCAGTTACAGCCATCATGTTGTAATTTACACCCCGGATACTCATAACTGGAAGTTTGTCCCTTTTGGTTCCTTCCTCCAATTTGCCCTTCCTATCCTGGGACTCTGGTAACCACAAATCTGATCTCTTTGTCTATGATCTTGGGTTCTTTGTTTGTTTTCGACTATACGTATAAATGAGATTATATAGTGTTTGTCCTTGTCTGACTTATTTCACTTAGCATAATGCCTTCAAGGTCCATCCATGCTGTCTCAAATGGTAGGATTGCCTCATCTTTAATGGCTGAATAATATTCCATTAGAAATTATCTCACAACTTCTTTACCCATTCATCCATTCGATGGGCATTTAGGTGGTTTCCGTTTCTTGGCTGTTGTAAATAATGTGGCAATGAATGTAAGGTGAAGATATTTTTTTAGTTGATGTTTTCATTTCCTTTAGATATATTTTCAGAAGTGGAATTACAGAGGTAGATTGTATGGTAGTTCTATTTTTAAGTTTTTGATATTCATGAATAATGTTTTTTATAGTGGATGTACCAAATTGGAGTTTTAAAAAACATCAGAATACAAGCTGTCAAATGATAGTCACTACATTCCCAATAGCCCCCAGGAGACTTGATTGTACTTATGAAAGAATAAGGGTAAAAAAGGCAATAATGTGTGAATTTTGTTGTGAAAGTTATTTTAACTCTAAGGTTTCCACTAGAAGGGTCTCAGTTACTACTCAGTGTTTTCAAGACCATACTTTGAGAAACATTCTCCTGGAAAAAATCTCCTTTTTTTCCCCTTTCCTTTTAAAAAAGCTTGTTATACTCTTTATAACAGTGCCATTTCACAGACTCCAAAGGACATATTTTAAGAAGAGATATTTGGTAACATTCTTCTTAACTTGGAATGTAGGTGGGAAAGGTGCTTGGAAAAGGAAGGTTTTTAAAAAACCCTCAAGATCCTTTTCTCATAGTTAGATGAAGTCTATTTTTTCCCACCTCCCACATCTCACAGAGTTAGTCCTCTGTCAAGACCAGAATCTTCAGTAATAGTTAAGGAATGCTAGTACAGAAACAGCAGATAAAAATGCAGAGAAAACAAAACTTATTTTTTGCCACTGTGTTGCAGTTCAGTTAATGCGCTCTGTGGCTACTTGAGCCCTGTGTCTGAAATGCCATCAAAATACGGGCAACAGTTCCTCCCTTGGACACTCATTCTGCAGGTAATGGTGTGGGGGTGTGGCTACTGATGGCATTTCAGAAAAAGCAAACAACACCTTCTTCAGCTTGCTGCTAGAGACCAGGGAGAAGCCATGGGGAACCAGAAGGGACTGAGCTACACAGCAACAACCAACTCCAAGGAAATGCGGTGGATTTAGGAATTAGATGGATCAGGCTAATGTGAGGACGAATGGGGGTGGGGATATGTGTGCACAGATCTGTTTATACACAGAGTGGCCGCTCAGTAATGCAGGTGAGAAGCAGCCGGGTGAGATGGAAAGGTCTGGGTTTAGAGATCAGCCTCTGACTGTCTGTGCATGTGTGCTTGGTCGCTTCAGTCACGTCGAGCTGTTTGTATGGACTGTATGCTTGTATGTAACCCTATGGACTGGAGCCCGCCAGGCTCCTCAGTCCATGGGATTCTCCAGGCAAGAATACTGGAATGGGTTGCTGTGCCCTCCTCCAGTGGATCTCCTGACCCAGGGATCACACCAGCGCCTCCTGTGTCTCCTGCATTGCAGGCTGATTCTTTACCGCTGAGCCACGGGGGAAGCCGTTTGACTGTCTACTTACTACTTAGGAACTATGTGACTCTGGAAAAATGGTTTCATCCTGCTGAACTCAGTTTCTCACCTGGAGAATGGTATCCTGATATCTCCTTTGCCAGATCATTTTTGAAAAGGTGAAATAATATTTGCTTAATAGGTGAAAGCGGGCTTCCCTGGTGGCTCAGATGGTCAAGAACCTGTCTGCAATGCAGGAGGCCCCGGGTTTGATCCCAGGGTTGAAATGATCCCTTGGAGAAGGGAATGGCAACCTACTCCAGTGTTCTTTCCTGGAAAATCCTACAGACAGAGGAGCCTGGCAGGCTACGGTTCATGGAGTCACAAGGAGTCAGACATGACTGAGCAACTAACACTTTCACTACTTTTTTCAGCAGGTGATAGAAGGGAAGATAGCCAGGAAATGCAACAATATCACATGGATATTGATGATAAGGATGGTTGTCTGCTCCCTACTCCCCAGATCACCAGAAGTCTAGGCAGGAGGGAACACCAGCAACTTCACTGTCACCTTGGTCTCCAACTTGATCTTGACCACCTGAGACCACCCCCAGAATTCTGCAGGCATGGCTGGGCCTGTGCTTCTCTGCATCATGTTGGGCTGGAGGGTGAACAGGTGCACCCTGACCAACATCTAAATCAACAATTTTACATTTTACAATCATGTTTGTAACAGGGAGACCAGGGACCAGGAAAGTGACTCCTTCCTGACCAGACTCCACTTTCCAAAGTCGTGTACAAAATCACAGTATTGGTTGGTAAGATTCTTTTACCAAGATGCCAATAAAAGCATCCATTGCCTCCCCTGAAAATAAAACCCCCTGGCATTTTACCCCAAGGAATATGGAAGCCAGGTCTTGCTGTGGAGTTTTGTCTTCCCCGGCAGGATTGTTGTGTGTCTAAATTAGAGTGTCAATCCTTCAGATGAGTCACTCATGTCAATGGCCAGACAGTTTCTCATTATTTATTAAGAATGGTGTGACTTTTAAATTCCTACCCATTTTCCCTCCCTCTCTTTGAACACTTGGCAACTATCTAATTTGTCAGCATTGGAAAACATCACTTTTAAAGTAGAGATGCTACTTTCTGCATCCCTCCGATAATTAACAAAGGTGTAAAACATAAAGGGGAGAACAGAAAGAAATGAGATGTGTTTAGGGAGTTTTTAATAACATAAGACTACATTTAAAGATGTGAAACGACTTTTAAGATAAAGAAAAAAGGCACACCTCAGTAATAAGACTCTTCCCAACCAAGGTTATCTTGCTAAGCAATGATTAACTGAAACTTTTATCGGGGAGAAGGCGTGATTGTAAAATGGTAGATTGTTGATTAGATGTTGGTCAGGGTACACTTTCATCTTGCTAGGTGATTCAGGAAATGACACCTGATCTTCAGGTCATCTGGGGACACCCATACAGGGTTCAAAGAGAGGCAGGGAACAGATGTGTTGGCGAGAGTGTAGAGAAAAGGGAACCCTAGCACACTGTTGATGGGCAAGGACGTGGGGGAAGCCACTGTGGAAAACAGTGAGGAGTTTCCTCAAATTAAAAATAGAAGCGCCATATGGTCCAGCAATTCCACTTCTGGTTATTTACCAAAGGAAATGAAATCACTATCTGGAAGAGAAATCTGCACCTTCTTGTTCTTTGCAACATTACTCACAATAACCAAGACTTGGAAACAACACAAGCGTCCATCAGCGGATGAATGGATAAAGAAGAGGTGGGGTTTATACAATGGAATATTATTCAGCCATGAGAAAGAAAGAAATCCTGCCCATTGTGACAACTTGGATGAAATGTGAGGGCGTTAAGTGAAAAAAGTCAGATGGAGAAAGACATACTGTATGGTCTTACTTATACATGAAATATTAAAAAGCCAAAGTCAGAGAAACAGAATAGAGTCAGGGCCTGGGGGATGAAAGATAGGGGTAGATATTGGTCAAGGTGTATAAGCTTTCAGTTATAGGATTAATAGGTTCTGGGCATCTATTATACAGCACAGAGATTATAGCTAATAGAAGTATATTCTTGAATATTGCTAAGAGAGTAGGTCTTAAATGTTCCTGCTGCAAAGAAAGAAACAATAATTATGTGACAGGATGGGAATGCCAGCTAATGCTAAGGTGGTAATTATTTTACAATATATGTATCAAATCAACATCTAGAACACCTTCAACTTACACAATGTTATATGTCAATTCTATCTCAATAAAGCTGTGAAGGAAAAGAGAGAGAGAGCAGCAAGGATATGGGAAAGAAACAAAAAAGTCACCCCCTTCTCAGTTCGCCAGGACTTGGTGAAATATGGGATTCTCTTTCTGGCTGGGAGTCACACTGTTCTTTTGGAAATGCTCAATTTCACAGGAACTGGCCAAGTGACATGGGACTCAGGCACTGCTCCCCTTTGAAGTCAGACAAACTGAAACCAGTGCCATCTCATTTTATGCAACAGCCAGAAGCTATGATCTGACAATAACCAGCAGTCTTGAAACTTAACATGTCAGCTGAGTGCAGTGGACATCAGTGAACTTATATCAAAGAATGGGCTGATTCACTTTGTTGTGCGCCTGAAACCAACACAACATTGTAAAAATAAAAAAAAAAAAAAGAACTGGGACCTCCTATGTAATATCCCGTTTTTGCCACTGAAAAGAGAGTTATTCCCCTTAAGAACATACAACATATTTTTAAGGAGTATAAAATAGGGATGCATGACAAACTGGACAAGGAAAGCTGGCAGAATCGTCAAAGGGTCACACATGTGGTCAGAGCTCGGGGATTATCTTTTAAGATGAAGGAAGAAAGATCAGAAGTATCAGTTTTTAATTTCTATTTTCAAATGCTTTGAAATTACAGCACCCGTATGGTTTGCTCATTAATGTAGTTTATAAATGTGCATGTACAGAACTTGAGAGACCCCTGCAGACAATGAGGGCTGAAGGAGGGCAGGGGAGGAAGAGGTCAAGGTGGGCTCAAGCCAAGAGGTGAGCAGGGGAGGGGGTTGAATGTGCAGAAGAAAGAGGGGAGGGTATTCCAGTCCAGAAGACAATGGAGCTGGAATGGAGCTGGGTGACCGTCGAATGTTCCTGAGACTGGGAAGAGACTGACCAATCAAGGGAGGCGGGAATGCATTTGAGAGCAAAGGGGATAACAGACCAAAGTTCGTAGCCAGAGAGAGCATCTGAACCACTCTGCAGGTGAGAATTCACAGGAGGACACAAAGAAAAGAGCGATTTGGTATTTAGGAGGTTTTGAACTAGTCTCTGACAGGTTGAAAGTCATGATTAAGGAAAAATCACTGCCCAGCAGAATGAAGTCTGGGTGGAAAGGGAGGAATTTTCAGTAGAAATAAAAAAGAAAGTGGAAGCAGATGGTGTTCGAGAGGTAAAGGAGCAAGGTGAATCACATGTGATTCCAGGTTAGGGCCTAAGACTGTCTTCAATCAAGTTCAATGTCCAGGAAGATCCACCCAACAGACGACAATAAATGCTGAGCAAGCCCGGACTGAGTCAGAGAGACCCAGTGTAAAATTCAGGCTTTGCTGCTTATTCCAACTGTGTGACTATAGGCAAGTTTTTTTTAAACCTCTTCAGCCTGTTTTCTCATCTGTAAAATGGGAATAATAATAGCCCACCATGGGGATAATGTGAGGACTCAGTGGGAAAGTGTACCCAAAAGCCCTTTGAACATACTGAGTGCTCACTACATTTCTTTTAGAACTTTTAATAAAAATTGATTTCAATTAAAACAAACTATAAATATTAATTGGATTAGATGTTCTTTGAAAAAAAGGATATTAATTTTCCCTTGGTTTAATATTCTATTTCTTTATTTCTATCAACCATTCCATGCCTTCAGAAGTCAACAGTTCATTTTCATTCATGCTTTGAAAATGCTGCCCCACCCCTTTTGTCTTCCCCAGGTTCCTCTTACATGAGTGGTAATGACATTCATACTTGACAGGTTCTTGCACTTCATCAGGGCTTATTAAAACATAGCTGCCTAGGGCTTACTGATAAGATCTCAGGCAATACCAGCGTTGCAGGTCTTGGCAGTCCTTGAGAACCTCTGCTCTAGAAAAGGGTCCCAGATTTCCCTCTGAGGTATATAGGCTTGCGTTCTTAGCTTTGCAGTTAACTCTCATTCCATCAGCTGAAGAAAATGCAATGGTGATGGTATTTCATGGCGAAGGGGAAAGGTTGGTGTATTGTTTTTCCCTGGATCTGAGCTTTGCTGCTGATTCTTATATGTGGGAAAGTAAAAAAAAGAGAAATGCACATAAACTTTTCTTTCTCACATGAAAGAGTTACAGCAAAGTTTTGGTTTTCCATCAGGAAGTAATCTTAGAGTTCTCTTTGGTTCTGTGGGAAGAAAGTCAAGCAGCGCCCAGCCCTCTCTTCCTAGATCCTTCTGTGTGGGTGACTGGACATTTCTGTGTCGCTTTGTTATTTACAGTGGATTCCTCAGCATTGTGTCTAACTCATACCCTCGGGTCCAACACAGAATGTGTGCTGATACAGAGATTTTGTTACAAGTCAATCTGTATATGTTACATGTTGTTGCTGCTATTTAGTCACTAAGTCATGTCCAATTCTCTGTGACTCCGTGGACCGAGGGCTCCTCTGTCCATGGGATTTCCCAGGCAGACATACTTGAGTGGTTGCCATTTCTTTCTCCAGGGGGCCTTCCTGACTCAGGGATTGAACCCTCATCTTCTGCATTGGCAGGCAGACTCTTTACCACTGAGCTGCCTGGGAAGCCCTTACAAGTCAAAGCTGATGCTAAAAGATATAATCTTCAACGATTTTTCTTTAAAATTTAAAAAGTGATAAAATTATGCATAATATAAAATGTGTCACCTACATCATTTTAAGTGTATTTTGTGTGTCATATTTAAGTGTGCTTTTTGTAGCATATCCAAGAAATCACTGCTAAATCCAATGTAACAAAACTTTCCCCCGCATTTCCTATTTAATAGTTTTATAGCTTTAGCACCTTGGCTTTAGGTCCTTGATCCATTTTACATTAGTTTTTGTGTGTGGTGTTAGGTAAGGGTCTAACTTCATTCTTCAGCATGTGGATTTTTGATGTTCTCAGTATCATTTGTTGAAAAGACTGTCCTTTTTCCCACTGAATGGTCTTAGCATCGCTGTGGAAAATCATTTGACTGTATATGTGAGGGTTTGTTTAGAGCTCAGGAAGTTTTAACTATGTATTGCTAACATCAGTATTATCATTCAGAGGCTGAAATCTCCTAGTGGTGCCTGAGGCGACTTGAAATGTGGTAATTCCACATTGCTCCCTTGATTATTTTGCTGTTACTTTTTAGAAGGTCATAGTAACAAGGTACAGTTTCATGAATTTCCCCATCATCCACCACAGGAGGAATATTCCTCAAACACCATTTAGATCGTATGATTCCACTGCTCATAAACTTTTAGTGGCTGTAACTTGCTTCTAGGATAAAATCCAATTTTCCCATTTAAGCATCAAGATGCTCCTCACTTGGGTCTTATATCCTCTTTCATCCTGTGTCTCCATGTGTATGCCCTGGATTTCATGGTGGGGGGCGGGGGGAAGGATGAAGTCAGGTCAAGGGGTGTGTGTGTGTGTATGGTTGTATGTATGAGGTGTTTAGTAAGCCTTCACTTCCCCCAGGGACCATGGAAGGAGGCAGAGCAATTCAGAGACAGTCTTCTTCCTCTGTCCATGGGATTCTCCAGGCAAGAATACCTGAGTTGGGTTGCCATGTTCTCTTTCAGGAGATCTTCCTGACTCAGGGATCAAATCCGTTTCTGTCTCCTGCCTTGGCAGATGGGTTGTTTACCACTAGCTCCTCTGTAAAACATCAAATATAATAAAGAATTTTCTTTGCAGAGGATTGCACATTTCAATTCACCTTAATGCTGTAAGGATTGAGAGTTCTGGCAAATATTTTCTTAGCATACTAATCCTCTAATAGGACCCAAGTAGACAATATAGACTTTGTGATCTCCTATTATTATGTCCATACAGGAAGCTCATTTTATAGGTTTCATCTTCACTGATACTCTAAAGTATTTTACTTTCTGTATTTGTGTATAGGTTTCAGGAGGAGGGGCAACTGGGGCAGTCTGCCACACTTCAGCATCTCTGAAAGTTAAATTACCTATTCTGCTTTCAAAAATGTCTACACCGTTGAGAAGCTTAAGTCACCTATGATTCCTATTTCCCCAGAGCTGTAAGCATCTTAGACAGCTTCTAAACATTATACATTTAAGATGGGAGAAGGAAAACATATTTCTTTTAAAGCAACTGCTTCAAAACCCAATGATGTTATACAGAATTAAAAAGAAAATCTCTACCGTATAGAACTTGTGATGCAGGCATGTTTTGTACCATTTCTCCAGGGTCCTGTTCAGAGAACCTGGAAACAGTTTGTAAAGAGATTTTAAGATTATATTGTGTGTCCAAACTGCAAACAGAATCAGAAATTGGAAAATAGGCTTTGGGGAGACAAGTGAAAAGACTTTATTCAGTCGATATACTGAAAAGCTGTATTGGGCTTTAAAAAATGGTATCACACTACATGCGAAAAATTTAAGGTAGCAGATCTGTGATGGTAATAGAATTCTCACATTGTTGCTTGTTTTCACTTACCAGCAGAAGAGACATAATTTACGCAGAAGGAGTAAAATATAATCTTATCATTGCCTCTGTCATCCCCATCACTTAATACCCATGCTAAAGATTGGGAAGATTTCCTGGAGGAGGAAATGGCAACCCACTCCCAGTATTCTTGCTGGGAGAATCCCATGGACAGAGGAGCCTGGTGGGCTACAGTCCATGGGGTTGCCAAGAGTTGGACATGACTGAAGTGACTGAGCATGCCCGGAAAGGTTTAAAAAGTCTCATTATTAAATGCAATCTGCTTAGTACTTTACAATGCCAATGATTTCAACTAAGAGGCTCATCACAATTATGAGGAGTTCTTTTTTTCAAATTCACGGGTGTGACCCCCACCCCACCCCTCACCTACTGTCAGAAACACGGGTGCATTAAAATTCAAGTCAGAATTTGAACATCTGTTGTTGGCGAGTTTTTTATGTATTACACATTTATAGTAAATGTTATCTTTTGGACTACTTTAGGTTCACGGCAATATGGAGGGGAAGGGCACAGAGGTTCCTGTCTCCCTGCCCCACTATCAGCATTGCCGCCACAGTGGTACCTTGGCTATGGCTGATAACCCTACATTGAGAGGTCATTATTAACTGAATCCACGGTTGCCATTAAGCTTCACTCTTAGTGCTGCCTATTCTATGGGATTAGACAAATGTAGTACAAACACAACGCAGCATGTATTGGAAACATACGAACAAATGTAGTGGAAAAACCCAAATGAACCTTTTGGCCAACCTAATATAATGGCATATATCCATCCTTATAATATCATGCAGAGTATTTTCACTGTCCTAAAACTCTTCTGTGCATCGTTTGTTCATCCCTACCACCCCTTGCCCCCACCAGGCAATCATGAGATTTTTTTTAAACTGTCTCTGTAGTTTTGTCATATAGTTGGACTCATTCAGTGTATAACCTTTTCAGATTGACTTCTTTCACCTTGTAATATGCGTTTAAGATTCCTCATGCTTTTTCCTGGCTTGATCAGTTCAGTTCAGTCGCTCAGTCATGTCCGACTCTTTGTGACCCCATGAATCACAGCACACCAGGCCTCCCTGTCCATCNGGACGTGAGTCTGAGTGAACTCTGGGAGATGGTGATGGACAGGGAGGCCTGGCATGCTGCAGTTCATGGGGTCGCAAAGTGTTGGACACGACTCAGCGACTGAACTTAACTGAACTGAGAAGGATTTTGTTTAAAATAAGAAGTATGACATGAATATCACTTTTACCTTTACTATTTAGTATTATTTTTCAAGGATCTATTTGTCTGTTAGGAAACAACAGCAAAAAAGGCATAGTGTTGAGAAGAAAGGAAGCCAAATTGTCAATATTCAACTTCTTAATTGTATGTATAAAATCACAAGATAATTGATTGCATGGAGGGAGGGGTGTTAGAAAACTGAGTTCAGCAGGAAAGTCATTTAAAAATTAATTTACAAAGTTATTTTTATTCTATTTGGATAACGATCAGTTACATGTACTTTCCATTGTTGTTGTTCAGTTGCTTGGTCGTGTCCGACTCTTTGAGACCTCATGAACTGCATATGGTAGAAACAAAAAATAAAATGCTTAATATTTACAGGGAAAATGTGACAGCTTCATGAATAAAACTATAAACATTTTATTGAAGGGCATAAAATAAGAATTGAAATATGGAGAGTTATTTTTCCAAAGATAACAGTTTTCTTTGAATTAATATATAAATGTACTTCAATGCTAATAAAACTCTTTTTCCTATCTAGAATATGATAAAATCATTCTAAGGTTGATCTAGAAGAGTAAATATCTAATTATAGACAAACATCTAAAGAAATTTAGTATTGAATAGGATCTTAAAATCATTGAAAAGCCATGGTAATCAGAAGATTTTGATGCTATAATAAATGTAAAGGAGTAAGGAAATTAAAATCCAACTCTGCCCCCATGATATTTCCTGAGTAATTACTGAAAAGAAATATCATTTCCTAGGTATGATTATTACTCTCTTCATTCCCATTATCTTGTGGCTACATACACAAACCAGTGTTAACTGGAAAATACCCAGCTCTTGACATTGTATACAGCAAATTATTTTTCTTAATACAGTGGACATGATGCTACTCTTCAAAGTCAAAAGTATTAATTTTTAACCTCTTTTTCCTATGAAAACCTATATATTTTGCAAATAATTGATTATTATTTTTGAATATAACATGTTTAGAGACAAAATAGTAATTATACATCCACACACCATAGAATATTATCTTTTTCTCATCATTGACAGTCTGATGAGCTAAAAGTTTTGCTTGTGTTTTCCTGTGTGACTTATATGTTTATATTTTAGGCAATACTTTCAAATCTAAGTTTACTGTTTTGTAAGTTAATTTCTAAAAATATATCTACATACAAAGACTACTGGACCTTTGTTTTTCAAACACATGGCAAATATTTTCCCATTTGTCCTTTGACTTTATAATACATTTCTTCATGTTGTGGCTGTTGTTCAGTGGCTAAGTCATGCCCAACCCTTTGCTACCCCAGGGATTATAGCACACCAGGCTTCTCTGTCCTTCACTATCTCCCAGAGTTTGTTCAAACTCATGTAAATTTTAACTTTACTGTAGTCAGATTTGTTGATCTGTGCCTGTCATGACCAATAGGACCTCCTTCTTCTTGTATTCACTTATAATTCTCTTTATAAACAGTGGTTGCATTTTCATTTGTAAATCTTTAATCCATTTGGATTTATTCTGGTGTAAAATAGAAGTGGTGTTGGAGAAGACTCTTGAGAGTCCTTTGGACTGCAAGGAGATCCAACCAGTCCATTCTGAAGGAGATCAACCCTGGGATTTCTTTGGAAGGAATGATGCTAAAACTGAAGCTCCAGTACTTTGGCCACCTTATGCGAAGAGTTGACTCATTGGAAAAGACTCTGATGCTGGGAGGGATTGGGGGCAGGAGGAGAAGGGGACGACCGAAGATGAGATGGCTGGATGGCATCATGGACTCAATGGACGTGAGTCTGAGTGAACTCAGGGAGTTGGTGATGGACAGGGAGACCGGGCGTACTGCGATTCATGGGGTCGCAAAGAGTCGGACACGACTGCGCGACTGAACTGAACTGAACTAAAATAGAAGTGAGTATAACTTTATCAGTTTGTTTTCCTTCTATCATGAAATATGAGCATTACTGATATAAATCAATATACTTTTTTAAATGGCTCAGACAGTAAAGAATCCGTCTGCAATGTGGGAGATCTGGGATCAATCCCTGGGATAGGAAGATTCCCCTGGAGGAGGGCATGGCAACCCACTCCAGGATTCTTGCCTAGAGAATCCCCATGGACAGAGGAGCCTGGCAGGCTACAGTCAATGGGGTCACAAAGAGTTGGACACTACTGAGTGACTTAGCGCAGCACACACATATAATTATGTATTCAATATAACATGATATGTTAATCAACAATAAGGTGATACATAATAATATAGACACAAACGAGTTAATTTCTGTAATATCTTCCTTTCTTCTCTCTTAGTGCTATCAGTTCAGTTCAGTCACTCAGTCGTGTCCGACTCTTTTCGACCCCATGGACTGCAGCACACCAGGCTTCCCTGTCCATCACCAACTCCTGGAGCTTTCTCAAACTCATGTCCATTGAGTCAGTGATGCCATCCAACCATCTTATCCTTTGTCATCCCCTTCTCCTCCTTCTTTCAATCTTCCCCAGCATTAGAGTCTCTTCCAATGAGTCAGTTCTTCACATCAGGTGGCCAAAATTTTGGAGTTTCAACTTCAGTATTAGTCTTTCCAATAAATATTCAGGACTGATTTCCTTTAGGATTGTCTGGTTTGATCTCCTTGCAGTCCAAGTTACTGTCAGGAGTCTTCTCCAGCACCACAGTTCAAAAAGCATCAATTCTTCAGTGCTCAGCTTTCTTTATAGTCAAACTCTCACATCCATACATGACTACCGGAAAAACTATAGCTTTAACCAGATGGACCTTTGTTGGCAAAGTGCTATAGCAGTGCTATAGCAGGCAGAATTGTATTATTGATGTTAGATGAGAGAAGGCAGCACCGTGGAGGCCCAGGAGAACTTAGACCTGCTGCATTTCAAAAGCAAGCAGCCAGAGTTTTGAATGGTCTATGGAGCACAATTAGGCTTCCTAAGTAAATCAGGTGTAGAGTTGTTTAGTAATATTTCCTGTAAATGCATAAGTAAACTGTAATTTGCCTTTATATGAGGCATGCATTATTGTCACAACCTAGAAAGAAGTGTGAAGAGACAATTCAGAGGAAGGCATTTAGCTTAATGTTTAACTGCCAAGCCTTGTGTGAGTTACCATTAGCGACACCTGACACCTCTTGTGACCAAAGCACATGCTTGATAGATCATGTTTCCTAAAGCCATCATTTCAAATTGAAGTTGTGGAGCTTCAAGTAGAAACATGGAGAGTGGACCTATATGATGTCTATTTCCACATATTCTATTCCAATAATTCTGCCTGCTTTATCACTGCCATGATCGTGACCACCACCACCATTGGCAGTGACGTCTCTCCACTGTTCCATGAGGAAATCTCAGGCGTCACTAAGGAATTAATGTATGCTAAATAGTGTCCTTCATTACTATTTTTACATATGCAAAAGGTTGATATTATTTTTCATTAAAGTATTCTCTAAATTAAAGTACTTTATGAGGGCACAAACATATTTGCTTGGTGATTTTTCTTTGTTTATGTTTCCTGCACAGGGTCTTATTTGCAGCACGTGAATTCTTAGTTGTGACATATGAGATCTACTTCCCCAACCAGATATTGAACCCAGGGGGGCTACTGTCCATGGGGTCACGAAGAGTAGGACATGAATGAAGTGACTGAGCACACAGACACAGGGTGAAATTTACTTTCCAGTAGTTTAGACAAAACAAGTTCTTTCTTTAGTACTCGTGACTTTTGTGTATATTTGGGATTATTTCAATTGGTTTAAAATAAAATTTAAAAAGAAAGAACTAAGCATGTTTGATAGTCAGGCACATTGTTAAGATGTACTTATTGGTTTTCTACAATTAGGCCAGCATTCTGCTATGACTTCTCAGTGATGGACAGGCATTATTTAAGATATGCTTGCAGTGGCTCAGCTCGTAAAGAATCTACCTGCAATGCAGGAGACTGGGTTCAATCCCTGGGTTGGGAAAGGCTGAGGATCCCCTGGGGAAGAGAATGGTTATCCACTCCAGTATTCTGGCCTGGAGAATTCCATGGACTGTGTAGTCCGTGGGGTGACAAAAAGTCGTACATGACTGAGTGAGTTTTACTTTCACTTTTGCCACTGGAAGAATTATTTACTTAACTATATTATCTATTAAATAGAATCATTTAGGGCTAATGGACTCTTACTCTATATGTTCAATAGATTTTCAGAGATTGACTGTTGTGTGTAGAAATCAAAGAGAGTGGCTTTGGGGGATATTTTGTAGAAAACATTCTTTAAGAACTGGCAGGCAACCTCTCTTACCTGCATCAGTGAACTGTGGTTAAGCAAGGGGAAAAAATACAGTAGTGCTATTGGGTAGGTAACAATACGTGATTGCCCAAGAATTGTCAACTGAGCTACTAATTGTAGCAGTTGGGCTCTGAATAGAAGCCTGTGGATTTAGAGTCAGCAAAATTCAACACTCCAGTTGCACATTGAAATAAAACAAGTACAGATTCTCATTATTACTTTTCTTGTCTGTAAGACTTCAAAGTATTTTAGGTGACTATCAGAGCAGCACTGTAATATACTATCAGGTCTGTTTCCTTCCAATCTTGTCTTTAATATAATACATGAATGGCAGATTGGTATTTTAGATTCATGAAGATCTTGGGACAATTTCTTTGCAAAATGATTAAAAGTATTTCCAGAATCTGTGTCAGCTGACTGGTGCTGAAGGGTCTTTTGAATAAAGATGGTGCTATTATTTTTAAATTATTATCTATTTTTTATTTTCTATTAATTTTTTTTAATTTTTTCTATTTTATTTTTTAAAGTTTTTATTTTTGACGTGGACCACTTTTAAAGTCTTTATTGAATTTGGTTCAATATTGCTTATATAGTTTATGTTTTGGTTTTCTGATCACCAGGCATGTGGAATCTTAGCTCCTCACCAGGGAGGAAATCCCCTTCATTGGAAGGTGAAGTCTTAACCCTGAACACCAGGGAAGTCCCTGGTGCTATTGTTTGATATGAATCTATTGAGGCCAGACTAACACATCCTCCCACCACCAGGTGTATGTTCATTTGCACACCATGCTGAACATTCCCCCACCCTCTTCATTTTACCGCTTGCACTTAGAGAGTTATTAAGCTTTCAATTACTTTGACCAATACAAAACAGTTCCTAACACTTGTGACATATTTAAGTCAGTTGGGGAGTTTTTTTTAAAAGCCCACATGATTTAACAACAACAAAAAAAATAAAGGTGGAGGGGGAGTTAATTGGTTTGGGAAGGAATCCAGTTATTATTATTTATTTATTTATTTATTTTTACATCTTCCCAGAGCTCCAAAATAAAATCAGAGATGAACATTGGATGGATTAACTGGCAAAGGCCTCCTAAAGAATTGACTTGTTTATCCATCTTAGTGTACTGTTCAAAGGACAGTTAG
Organism: Aepyceros melampus; assembly: GCA_006408695.1. Taxonomy (NCBI): domain Eukaryota; kingdom Metazoa; phylum Chordata; class Mammalia; order Artiodactyla; family Bovidae; genus Aepyceros; species Aepyceros melampus. Next base: position 460,766 of record SJXQ01005764.1, read on the forward strand.
GATATAGTGTACTCAGATTGTGTGGGAAGTTTGAAGCTTTTTTGACGGCAGAGAAAGGAGAAAATGTTGAGAATTAAGGAAAGAAAAAGCAATGTTTTCAATGAGTTTACTCCTGGACTGGCTTTAAACACTAATCTCAGATGTGAAATAACTGAGCTTAGTGATATAATATTCATTCTCAATGACCTTGTCTGTTAATTCAGCACCCAGCATAAGCCATGTCCTACACTATACTTTTACAAATGAAAATGAAACAAGATTTAGTCTTTGCCTTCATGGACCACACAGCATAGTAAAAACATGAGGCAAAATAAATATCTTTAAACTAAAACATGAGACAAAGAGAAATGCAGGGCGGGAAAAAGAAATAAGATATTTGGTGAAAAATAGGGAAGACCACTATTCTCCCTGAAAAGTTAGATTTTTGTGATTCTTTGTTTTTTTTTTTAATATCAGTGTAAATTCCTTACTTCTTACTTTTACAGCAGTATCACTAGTGCTTTGTTTATAATTTTTGCTTCTTTGATTATTTTTGCTTGCTAAATAACAGAACACCATGATCTGGACCCCACTTTATTTGAATAAAAATGTTTATTTATAAGCACTTAAAAAGCAAATGGGTCAGTTTCAGTTAATTCTCTAGAGGATTCAGCAATAGTTAATTGTTTCCATCCCAGAGCAATCACAGCCAGCATTACCAAAGACTAGGACTTGGAACTTTTCCAGAGGTGGTTCATAGGACAAACTCCATCAAAGGTTTCCAAGTCAAATGCATTTGGGAACTCTGGATTAAGTGATGTTATATACGTTTCTTTACCTCAGAACTATTTAGAACCTTTTATGTATTAACGCACAATATGACTCACCAAGAAGGGGGCATTTGTTTCAGGGTTCCTCAAACATAGGGATGATGACCCCTTTTTTCCTCAGAGTTGACAATAATACAGCCCCTTTGTAAAGAATCCACCTGCCAATGCAGGAGCCACAGGAGATGCGGGTTCGATCCCAGAATTGGGAAGATCCTCTGGAGAAGGAAATTGGAACCCACTCCAGTAATACTTGCCTGGAGAACCCCATGGACAGAGGAGTCTGGTGGGCTACAGTCCATGGCATCACAAAGAGTTGGACACCACTGAGCACACTTGCATGGTAGATGTGGTTCTTCCAATCACCTCTTATAAGAGTCTATGATTATATATATGTGTGTGGCTGATGCATTTTGCTCTACGATGAGCAAATTCTATCACAATGCTGTAAAGCAGCAGTACTTCAATAAAAATTAATTTAAAAGCACTATAGTATAATATCATGTCAAGAAATCAACAATATTAAAAAATCTATGACTCAAATGTCACTCTATTGGAGAGATTTTGCTCACCTCCTTATCTAAATTAATATCAGATTTGTACCAATTTCTATGTTCTTTGTTCTCACTGTGTTCTTCAAAGAACTTACTAGAACACATCATCCTTGCTGACCGTTTCTCATTTCCCCTTAAGAATTTAAAGCTCATGAGAATAAAGTCCTGTTTCTCCTCAGTGCTTGAGTGAGTGAGTGAAAGTCTCTCAGTCATGTCCAACTCTTTGGATCCCATGAACTGTACAGTCCATGGAATTCTTCAGGCCAAAATGTTGGAGTAGGTAGCCTTTCCCTTCTCCAGGGCATCTCCCCTACCCAGGGATTGAACCCAGGTCTCCCGCATTGCAGTAGGAATCTTTAACAGGAAGCTTTTCCTGCTTAAATGCTCAGCCACAAGGGAAGCCTCCTCAGTGCTTGCCATAGGGCAAATACTCAAAACATCTTTGAAAACTGGGTTTGTTCCTGCATCACTATCTTTAGTGAGTGACTTTTGTTTCCATGGCCACAAGATGGTCGATTTGTTCGAGGCATTATGATCAAGTATGTTTTAGACAGAAAGAAAGGTAAATGATAGAAGTCTTGTGCCTGCTGGGGCTGTCTTTTCTGTTTGGAAAGACAACAGTTTTCTAAGTGGTTTTACCTTGTAGATTTACACTTATATTTCATTGCTATAAAAGTGTCACCTGACCACCATTGACTGCAAGAGATTCTATAAAGTTGAATATTTTAACTGGGCAAACAGCCATTCGGAACAGAATAAGATTTCTGTTAGTAAGGAATAAGGCTACCCTGGGTATAACGTGTACCAGTAGCAGGCAGTCCCACCAGCCCTAGGAGGCTGTGATTGTCACAAAGTCAGCTTCGTTCTTACCACTTGTTTGGCTTCTATATGCATTTGAGTTTGCAACGTTGAACTAGAGATAAAAAGAAAGTGGAAGTGTTAGTCACTTAGTCGCCTCCGACTCTTTGCGACCCCATGGACTGTAGAGCCTTCTATGCTCCTCTGTCCATGGAATTCTCTAGGCAAGAATACTAGAATGGGTAGCCATTCCCTTCTCCAGGGGATCTTCCCACCCCATGGATGGAACCCAGGTCTCCCTCTTTGCAGGTGGATTCTTTACTGTCTAAACCACCAGGGAGGTCCAAACTAGAGATATTTCCAGTCTTTAAATGATTTTTTGTAGATAACCAACAAGGAGTTACTGTATAGCACAGGAAACCATACTCAATATTTTATAACAATCTATCAGGAAAGAAATCTAAAAAAGGATCTATGTAATTTAATATATATATTATATATATATATATAAAATATAGGCAACTAAATCACTTTGCTGTATATCTGAAAATAACAAACATTGTAATTTGTAAATCAACTATACCTTAATAAAAAAGAAATTTTATGATTTCTACATTTTTAGTAAATGTCTCTGATTTATCTGTTGTATACAGAAGATTTTCACATGCTGGATTTAAATTAACTCAATTATTTAAGGGAAAAGCTTTCTTTTCTTCCTGCTTAAAAAATCCCAAGACTTCCAGGTAATAGCTCTGCTCTGAAGTCATTCTTGGTTGTGTTCACTGAAGTAAAGCAAATGCTCTGGAACAAGTGAGCGTCCCTCCCCTGGGAAGGTTTGTCATGCAGCCATCACGAGTCCTAATCACACTTTTAGGAACAATGATGACGTTGTCACTAGGAGGTCAGAAGGGGAAGCTGAGAGGCTCTGAATTCTAAGCCAGAGCAAGAATGACAGAGGACACAGGGGAAAACAAAAAAAAATCACACTCGCATAAAAGGAAATGAAGACACAGGAAGAAAACACTTGTGAAATGTCTTGAAAACTGGAACATTTTGTTCTATAAAATACGCTGTCACCTTCTAACAATTTTCTGTTGTTGTGCTGTTTGATAAGTGACAAGTTTCACATTGCACAGGTGGCCAATTTCACCAGTTCCTTGAGCCCTATCATTATCATTTATCAGAAGCAGCAGAGAATGCTGCATGCATTGCACTAGAGACATTAATTCCAGTCGTGTCTACATTCCTCATGGGCTAAAGGACCTCAGGATAGGTCAAAAACAGAGGTTGATATTTACTGAGTGCCTACCATTTTCACACTAATCATATCATTTATTGTTTTTATCTTTTGTCATAACCCTGCTCTGCTCTGCTCAGATGCTCAGTCGTGTCTGACACTTTGAGACCCCATGGACTGTAGCCCACCAGGCTTCTCTGATCATGGGATTTTCCAGGCAAGAATTCTGCAGTGGTTGCCATTTCCTTCTCCACATAACCCTGCTGAACTATTGCAAAAGACAAAATTGAAGCCCAAGGTATAAGTTTACTGAATTACGTCAACCTGCTGATTTTTTTTCCATTTTTTTCAAACCTTATCGGCACTGAACTGGGTGAATCCCTTTTTTATTCACTTAATAACTGTATAATTGTCAGCAAAAGACTGAATTTCTTTAAAATTTAGAGTTTCTCATTTGGGGAATAGAGATAATTAAATCCACTATATGTACTTTGAATTTCCCAAGTGGCACAGTGGTAAAGAATCCGTCTGCCAATGCAGGAGACACAAGAAATGCAGATTCGATTCCTGGGTCTGGAATATCCCCTGGAGTAAGAAATGGCACTCTAGCTCAGTATTCTTGCCTGGAAAATTCCATGGACAGAGGAGCCTGATGGACTACAGTCTGTGGGGCCCCGGAGAGTGAGACATAACCGAGAGTGCACACACACAGATACACCTGCACACACAGATACACGTGCACACACTATATTTAGTTTACCGGTTTCTCATAAAAGCTAATAAAATAATCATAGATGAACGTGCTTTTCATGCTGTCAACTATATATAAAATTAAGTTAATTTTAAGATTTTCAATTTATGCTCTTATTGTGTTTTCACTAAACTTCCGTAATTCCATTTTGCTTGGGGCATGAGGTACAGTGAAAATTTTATTCATTTTTTTTTCCCAATAGGGATATGCAATTAACCCATCACCATTTTTATCAATGCCAATCCCCATCCCACTGTTACGCAATGCTGCCTTTGTATTAAGTCAGGTGATATATGTCTATAGGTCTGTCTTGGGATTCTGTTTCCTTCCATTGATTTGTCTATACCTCTATTGAGCCACATAGCCTTAATTACTAAACCTTTAAAATAATCCTTGGCACCTAGGACTGTTAGTCTACTAGATTTGTTCATTTTTTGGATTGCATTAAAATATCTTCATAATATTCAGTTTATAAACCCTAAATTATGGGGTTTCACTTCATTTATTATCTTCTTTAATTAATGATGATGATATTTCAGTTTTCAGAGAGAAAATCTTGCATATTTTTCTTTAGATTTATTCCCACATATTTTTAAAAAATGTTTTGACAAATATTATTTTTATTTAAAACTTTTCTTTTGTTTCTGGTCTATAGAGATACTGTCCATGGGGTTCTCCAGGCAAGAATACTTGAGTAGGTTGCCATTTCATTCTGCAGGGGACCATGTTTTGTCAGAACTCTTCACTGTGACCATTTGTCTTGGATGGCTCTGAACAGCATGGCTCAGAGCTTCACTCAGTGACACAAGCTCCATTGCCTGGCGTGAAACAGTCCATGGAGTCACAAAGAGTCAGACACAACTTAACATCTGAACAACAGCAATATAGAGAGAAATTAAAGAGTTGTTTGTTTTTTGTATTGACCTTGAACCCAGTACTTGGGTAAATTCACTAATTCTAGCACTTTGTTTGAAAATTCTTTGGATTTTATGTGCATATTTATATCCTGTATTAATAATTTTAGTTTCTTCATTTTTAATTCTTTTTACTTTTCTTTCTTATTCATGCCTTTCTGCACTGCCTAAAACAGATAGTTTATTCTGAACAGAAGTAGTGACAGTGGATGTCCTTGCTTCCTTCTTGGTATCAAGGGTGATGTTGTAATATTTGATTAATGAATATTGTATATTCTTAGGTTTTTGATATATATCGTTTATCAGATTTAGGAAGTTCCACTGTGTTCCTAGTGTGCTGAGATTAAAAAAGAAAAATAAACACCTACTCATCTTTTTAAAAAGTCTCATAAATCTTAAATAACCCAACAGCCAAAGAACATCAGGTATATATATGGGGAGAGTTTGCAATGTAAAAGAAATAGACAGGCAGATACAAACCATAAATAAAGAACATGCACTTCCAGACTGAAAAGATCCACCCACTGACTTGCACAGTGCGTGAAAAGGAACCCATACTAATTCACATTATTGTGAAATTTCAGAGTGCCAGTGACAAGGAAGATTCTAAAAATTAGGAGGAGGGAGGGAGGGAGGGGTAAAGGAAGGAGGGAAGGAAGGAAAGGAGGAAGAAAGAAAGAAAAACTAACAAAGAAAGAAAAGATGAGCCAGAGGCATATATAAGCCCAGAAACAGTCTTTAGATTCCTTAAGCTCAATAGTGGAAATAAAAAGACTGAATAAATAAATAGAGCTATCACTTCAAAATCCTGAAGGAGAACTGTTTTCTCCTTGAATTCTATGCCTAGACAAACTATCGAGAAAGCTTGAAGGTAGAATAGAGCTATTGTCAGACATTCAACAACTTCAAGAATTCATTCAATCCCATGGACTTTTCCCTTGTCACTCCTCCATCCTGCCACTATAGCTATCATCCTTCTTCCCTTCTTCCAAAATTATTACAATAGTCTTTCATAGCACTTCAGCATTTCAATGCATTTCAGCATTCCAGAGAGTTCCAGAAAAACATCTATTTCTGCTTTATTGACTATGCCAAAGCCTTTGACTGTGCGGATCACAAGAAACTGTGGGAAATTCTAAAGAGATGGGAATACCAGACCACCTAACCTGCCTCTTGAGAAATCTGTAGGCAGGTCAGGAAGCAACAGTTAGAACTGGACATGGAACAACAGACTGGTTCCAAATAGGAAAAGGAGTACATCAAGGCTATATATTGTCACCCTACTTATTTAACTTATATGTAGAGTACATCATGAGAAATGCTGGGCTGGAAGAAACACAAACTGGAATCAAGATTGCTGGGAGAAATATCAATAACCTCAGATATGCAGATGGCAGAAGGTAAAGAGGAACTAAAAAGCCTCTTGATGAAAGTGAAAGAGGAGAGTGAAAAAGTTGGCTTAAAGCTCAGCATTCAGAAAACAAAGATCATGGCATCTGGTCCCATCACTTCATGGCAAATAGATGGGGAAACAGTAGAAACAGTGTCAGACTTTATTTTTCTGGGTTCCAAAATCACTGCAGATGGTGACTGCAGCCATGAAATTAAAAGACACTTACTCCTTGGAAGAAAAGCTATGACCAACCTAGATAGCATATTGAAAAGCAGAGACAATACTTTGCCAACTAAAGTCCGTCTAGTCAAGGCTATGGTTTTTCCTGTGGTCATGTATGGATGTGAGAGTTGGACTGTGAAGAATGCTGAGCACCGAAGAATTGATGCTTTTGAACTGTGGTGTTGGAGAAGACTCTTGAGAGTCCCTTGGACTGCAAGGAGATCCAACCAGTCCATTCTGAGGGAGATCAACCCTGGGATTTCTTTGGAAGGAATGATGCTAAAGCTGAAACTCCAGTCCTTTGGGCACCTCATGCGAAGAGTTGACTCATTGGAAACGACTCTGATGCTGGGAGGGACTGGGGACAGGAGGAGAAGGGGATGACAGAGGATGAGATGGCTGGATGGCATCACTGACTCGATGGGCGTGAGTCTGAGTGAACTCTGGGAGATGGTGATGGACAGGGAGGCCTGGCATGCTGCGATTCATGGGGTCGCAAAGAGTCGGACACGACTGAGCGACTGAACTGAACTGAACTGGTGTGCAATACAATTAAAGATGTATTACTAGAAACAATACAAAAACCCAAATTTTATTTGATTTAACAGACATTAAATCATATTTCAATAAAAATGGTCTGAACAAACCTAACATAAGGAAAAAGGAATTTTAAAAGCTGCATATGTTCACCATTAAAAATAGATGTTCAGGTCAGTTCAGTTGGCTCAGTCGTGTCCGACTCTTTGCATGGACTGTAGCCCGTCATCACCAACTCCCGGAGTTTACTCAAACTCATGTCCATTGAGTCGGTGATGCCATCCAACCATTTCATCCTCTGTTGTCCCCTTCTCCTCCTTCCTTCAATCTTTCCCAGCATCAAGGACTTTTCAAATGAGTCAGCTCTTTGTATCAGGTGGCCAAAGTATTGGAGTTTCAGCTTCAACATTAGTCCTTCCAATGAATATTCAGGACTGATTTCCTTTAGGATGGACTGGTTGAATCTTTTTGCCTTCATTACACTTGAAAATTTTAGTTGGTCCACTTCTGTAACTTAAAAAAATGTTAATAGTAAAACAGTGATTCCCTCTTTTAGAGACTTATATACATATATAATAGTTTAAGAAACAAAGTTTTTATCAATACTTAATGTTTTTAATGTCACAAATGTGCTTACTTATGCTTGCTGATTATCCATTCTAGGTTGGATTACTGACAACAGTATCCTAGGGTATAATGTGCAGTTAAAATATTTCTATATTTTGTATTAATTACATTTGTTGGAGTAAAGATAGCCTTCAGAAATATGTGAAAGAAAGGAAGAAGAGATTTCAAAGCAATTCTGATATGATAAGGATATTCACATATCATTTATTTAAAATGAAGTATATGATGCTATATTTTTAACATTCATGTTTAATTTTTAGCAATTGCTAGTTCCATCAATCTGTCCTATAAAGTTTTAATTAAACTTAAGTTGTCTGTCAATGAAAGAAAGATTCTACATCTACATCCTTAATTAGTTCAGTTCAGTCGCTCAGTCATGTCTGACTCTTTGTGTTCTAGTCTATTTTTGGAGAGATATATACATACATACATACATGTGTATATGCATGTGTGTGTGTGTGTGTGTGTGTGTGTGTATACATATACATGTATATATATAGTGTTAAAGAACCTGCCTGCCAAGACAGGAGACATAAAACATGTGGGTTCAGTCTCTGGGTCAGGAAGATCCCCTGGAAGATGGCAGGGCAGCCCACTCCAGTATTATTTTCTTCCCCAAAGAATCTCATGGACAGAGGAACCTGGAGGGCTACAGTACCTAGGATCACAAATAGTTGGACATGACTGAAGTGACTTAGCACCCATGCACGCACATGTGTGCACACACACACACATATGGTAAAAATATTTTAACAAATTTATGAACAAAAATGTTCAGTGATAACTATTTCCAAATATGCAAGATCAAGATTATCTCCTACTTCATTGACAATTGTGTTAAATTATAAAATAGAAGACTCTTGAGAATCCCTTGAACTGCAAGGAGATCAAACCAGTCAATTCTAAAGGAAATCAATCCTGAAAACTCATTAGAAGGACTTATGCTAAAGCTGATGCTTCAGTACTTTGGCCAATTGATGCAAAGAGCTGACTCATTGGAAAAGACCTTGATGCTGGGCAGGATGAGAAGGCGGCAACAGAAGAAGAATGGTTGGATGGTATCGCTGACTCAATGAATATGAGCTTGAGTAAACTCAGAGACATAGTGAAGGACAAAGAAGCCTGCTATGCTGCAGTCCTTGGAGTTGCAAAGAGTCAGACATGACTAAGTGACTGATCAACAACAACAGCATGCATCAACTTGAAGTAAAAACTACTTGCTATGTTAGTCTTTCCATACATCTCACCCTCTCCTCCTCTCTCCCCATCTCCAAAAGTCTATTCTTTATGTCTGAGTCACATGGAAACTTACATTACCATATGTAAAATAGATAGCCAACAGGAATTTGCTGTATGGCTCAGGAAACTCAAACAGGGGCTCTCTATCAACCTAGAGTGGTGGGATGGGGAGGGAGATGGGAGTGAGGTTCAAAAGGAAGGGGATATATGTACACCTAAGGAAATGGCAATCCACTCCAGTATTCTTGCCTGGAGAATCCCATGGACTGAGAAGCCTAGTAGGTTACAATCCATGGGGTCGCAAAGAGTCGGACATGACTGAGCGACTTCACCTCACCTCACCTCACCTCATGGATGATCCATGTTGAGGTCTGACAGAAAACAACAAAATTCTGTAAAGCAATTACCCTTCAATAAAAAATAAAAGAAACAAAACAAAACTAATTGCTAACTTGATTTGTTCTAATGTTGGATTTTTATACTATCCATGTCCCAGTTCCTGAATAGGGTGCACTGTCGTGAAACTGTAAAGTGATCCTTGATCTACCTTTTTCACATAACATTTACTTTCAAATATATTTCTTTGCACCTTTGTATGTAAACAAAGCTTCATTGTTGAGAATGTTATTACTTCATTAGTCAGTATATCTCTGCACCTTGCTCAGTGCGCTTGTCTCCATCTAGTCGTTACTTAAAAAGAACAAACTCAACACATACTTATGACTGAACTAGCCTTCATTTCTTAAGAATTTCTTCCCTCTTATCTCTTGGCTGACTTCTACTGCCATGTTCAGAAAAGCTGTGGTTATTCTCAACAAGATATCTAATGAACTTATTTTACCGTATTTTATCACTGAAAACAATAAAAAGTTTACCACCTTACCAGATTAAGTGATAAGCTGTAGATTTAGAAAAGGCTTATTGCAATTAAAATTATTGCAAAGTAACAACTTAAAATTGATGCTCACTTTTTTCAGATTGGTTTGTACTTTTGGCTTACCTTGATAACTTAAAATGTCTTTCCATGTGACACAGTCTTCCTGCATCTGTCTCTTAGGTGTGTTGCCATTTTGTTCAATGGTATCTGAACAGATCTATAGCTGAGTTAAAAGTGAATGGAGTATGAATTTCAAATTATTATAAATGCTCCCTAGTGATACTTGTTCTTATCACAAACTATGGATGATAATCTGTGAATCAGAAGTGGTTTGCAGACTTCACTGAGCATTAGAAGATGTGTGCTGCGACAGGGAATAACAGCACAAAAAACAAAGACACCAGACACACGAAGATCCAGAATAAATGAAGTTACAGGAAACAGCTGAGAAACAGGCATAAATTGGACTTCCAAACTGGATTGAGACAGAGGACTCAGAGAAGAAGTTGAAAGGGAAAAAAGAAAAACTGTTGTATTGCTGGCTTACCGAAGCTTCTGACTATGGACAGAGAGTATTCAAGAATATTTTTAATGCACTTGCAGAGCCTGGGAAGCATTAATGGTAATGACAGAAAATCATGAAAGCAAATTCAAAAGATACAATTATTAGCAGCAGGAAAAACAAAAGTCAGTCATGCTTAAAATGATCCTAATAAAAGTATGATATAATTGCATTGGAGGATGTAAAGAAAGGGATGCAAGGCATAAGGGATGTAAAAATGCTTCTTATTTTCCAATAGAAAGTTATTAGATAATATCTAAGAATTATAAATCAAGGGCCAACAGGAAAAATTATTATTTGGAATTCTGGAGTTGGATGAAAGAGTGAACTGCGATAAGAATTGTCTGTAGTTACTTCTAGAGAGCAGTATGCAGAATAGAAGTAGAGTAGGAGGCTTCTGAGTTCAGGATAAGTTTGTAAAATGATTTGACTGTGAAGCTCTATACATATGTAAAATAATTTGATGAAAGATACTCTTCTAATTTAGCATTTTTATTCTTACTGTATAAAAATGTTGATCTCCTAAAAGATCTCTTTCACAAAGTTTGTTCTAAATATGTGTATATGTCAATTATATTAGAATATTAGATATAACCATGATTAACTGCTTAAAATTACTCAGTTATAATGACTGTCTCTAATATTCTATAATCATTTTAAGCCATTCTTAAAACTTTAAAAATTTAACCTGAAAAATAAATTAATTCTCATACCATGAAACTTTGTGCTTAAAGCTCAATAATTTTTACGTTTTAAAGGTTAAATATGGATTATTTTGGTTTGGGCTTATGATGAAAAGTGTTTCAGAAGACTTCAAATTATCTTTTTAGAAACTTGTCTCACCTCTGAGCAGAGAAACCCATGTCCCTTAGAGGGAAAGCATTTGTACTAATTTTAAGTAAAAAGAAATGAGGTTAGAGTGGAAAGTATTTGGCAATGATAATATTTAGCCCTTGCCAGAATTACAATTATTGTGCTTTAGGTTTGTGAAATTTCATACTTTCATGTTTAACATAAAATATAATGATATTTGAATTTTGTTTTGTTGTTTATTCGCTAAGTGCAACCCTGAGGACTGTAGCCCGTCAGGCTCCTCTGTCCATAGAAGAATTCTCCAGGTAAAATATTGGAGTCGGATGCCATTTCCTTCTCCAGGAAATCTTCCAAATCCAGGAATTGTACCCGTATCTCCTGTGTGCATTGCCGGCAGAGGGTGGCCCATTCTTTGAATACATATGTTAAATTTCATATTAAAGCAAGTAGAAACATAGATAAACTTGGCTTCATTAACTTGCTAACAAATTCTGACAAAATCTTCACTGAGGATTTTTTCATTATTATTTTCATTACGAAGATAAAAAAAAAGCTTGAGACAAAGAGCTTAAACCTGGAATAAATTCCATTCTGTTTAATGACCTGAAACATTTTCTTGGGAATTCCTACTTCAGCCACATGATCCTTGCTTGTTTTTAGTCCTCCAAGACCCTTCAGGGATTCCTATCCTAATGAAAAGTTACTGTCTGGTTGCGATTTAGGATCTCTGAAATTCCCATTGGAAATGTTACTTCAGGTGTAGCGAGAGGGGTGCCTGGAAAAAATTCACCAAAAAAAAAAAAAAAAAAAATCCCCTTGAGTTGTTCTGGAGCAGAATAATACCTGTGTTTAAAATGGAAAAGAGTTTATTTTCCTCCACAAAAGCAATGTTCCAGGTAAATCATGTCCTCTGTCTGAAGATTCATTGTAGGGTTCTCAATGACTTGGAAACAATTCGATCTATAGGGATCAAGGCTGGGGAGGGGGTAGGGGTGGGCCTAGAAATATGTCATAAAAGCCAATAACACTAGTTATCCATTCCCGAAATGAGTGTGCAGTTGCAATCAGGTTAATATGAATACCAGGATCACAGAGTAGCATAAGGAGGCCATATGGAAGTCAAGAGACAGAACATCCTGTTTTGCCAGGATCTTATCATGACAGGTAGATTTTAGTATTAGCCCAATTTGGCAATATACAGTGAAAATGAAAACTTCTTTTCTACTGGCCACCTTCCCAAACCACTGTCTCCCTCCTCAACACATTGCTCAATCCCCTGTTTCTGTGGAGTTCCTGAAGCCTCTGGGTTCAGGTTCACTAATTCAGTCCCTACATCCCATTATTATGAGCCACAGGGAGCATACCAAGAAAGAAGTTAAAGATCCTTCGGATCCCACTTAATTCCTAGTCTCTGAGTTACTCTAACCAATAGCTGATCTTATTCTATCCCACTCCTATGCAAATATCAGACAAAATTCTTCATACAATATTCTCAAAACCAAACTCACTTTTCTCTCTGCTGCTGCTGCTAAGTCACTTCAGTCGTGTCTGACTCTGTGTGACCCCACAGATGGCAGCCCACCAGGCTTCCCGGTCCCTGAGATTCTCCAGGCAAGAATACTGGAGTGGGTTGCCATTCCTTCTCAGTGCATGAAAGTGAAAGTGAAGTAGCTCAGTCGTGTCTGACTCTCAGCGACCCCATGGACTGTAGCCTTCCAGGCTCCTCCGTCCATGGGATTTTCCAGGCAGGAGTACTGGAGTGGGGTGCCATTGCCTTCCAAGATCTGCTTTATTTCCTATTCCTTTAGTATGTGAAATCAAATTCTGACAAATCAGGCACAATAAAATCCTAAGATTTTCTTTGACTCCTCATTTTTCTTTTCTATTTTTGGAAATATCTATTTATTTGTCTTAGTTGTGGGTCAAGTCTTAGCTGCTGCACACAGCAGGACCTTCAATGCGTCGTGTGGGATTTTTCGTTGTGACTCTGGGGCTAAATAGTCCTGGTGGGCAGGCTTAGGATGTAATTACCCATGTCACCCCTTGTCTAAACCTCTTCAAAAATTGCCTTTGACCTACAAGAGAGTGATGTACATGTTTTTCAATATCTCCATTATAATTTGATCCCCACCTTCCTTTCCTCTGTTATCTCTTGCATCCTCTATCTTTCACATAATCAGCATCCACGCTACACCATTTCTAATTGTCACGCCCCACATGATGCTTTTTGCATCAATGCTTCACGTGACGTTAACTGCTCTCCTTGGAATGCTCCATTATCACCTGTATAAAAGTTCTTGCTGTTGTTCAGTCGCCAAGTCATGTCTGACTCTTCATGACCCCAGGGACTGCAGCATGCCAGGCTTCCTTGTCCCTCACCACGTCCTGGAGTTTGCCCAAGTTTATGTCCATTGAATCAATGACGTCATCCAACCATCTTAAGTTCTACTTATCCTTAAAGACTCAGGAAACTTTCTGCCTCTCACTTTTACCTCAAGTCCTATAGCATTTACCTACAGATTTAATTATTTTCTTCCTTGCTCCGTGTCCTTCTTCTCCATAGAAGACTCATTACTTCTACCTGTGGCCCAGGTCTATCCTGCTCTTCACTGTGATCTGGTCTCTGAAATTATTCCTTACTTTATGCATCAACATGATGGCCAACTCATTTGGCATTTCCCTTTAGCCTCCAAATGTGAACTCCTCTTTTAAAAAATTTTAGTCTTTCCTTTCCTTTGCCTCACTTACATCTTCTTTCTCTCTTTTATCACCACAAATTTTGGAAGGGTAAGCAGTAATTTCTGCTTCAATTCTCTCACCTCCTACTTATTCCTCAGCCCTTTGTAGTCATTTCAAATGGCAAATACAGTTAAAACTGTGGCCTCAAAGTCACCAATTATCTGCTGATTTTAAAACCAAAGATTACATTTGTGTCCTTATCCTATCCAACCCCCTTGAAATAATCAAGTCTAATGCATATCTCTGAAATTCTCTTTAGTGTGGTTCAATGACAGTTCACCATTTGGCGTCTACTCCTGTGTATACCATTATTCCCTGTTCTACTTTTTCACCTGTTTCTCTCCTGCTTGTCCCATGTACAAGAACCCTTCCCACCAAGTAACTGTCCCTCTCCTTTTTTTATTCTTTTCTTACAGCGTAGCTACAAACTTCACTTCTCTACAGATAAAACCCAAAAACATATTGGTTCACTTTCCTTGTTCTTTCTCTTCTGCATTTCAATTCTATGTCTCAAATTACTTCTTGAGACTTTCCCAAATTCAATAAATATAAAAAGGACCTAATCAATTCTCATCTTGTTCTTTCCTGGAATGACCTTGTGCTCCTGAGTCCCCCATAGCAACCATGTTTTGGAGCCTTAAGTTTATCTTTAGAACAGACTTTTTCTTTGCCCTCCACACCTAGATGACCCACTAGAGATGTCAATTCTATCCTGCAGTGGCTCCTAAATAACTTTTATCCCTTTCATTCTTGTTGCCATGACATTGGTTAACGGTCTCTCTTTTAAGTCCTTTAAAATCTGCCTCACTGGTATCCTTTCCTGCCAGTCCATTCTGTACATGGAATGTACAGTCCATTCCCCAAACCTTTCTAAAAGCCAAGATCTGTCCACATCACGTGCAAATGTGCTTTGCTTTCTCCTTGCTAACAAAATAAGTTTAAGATACAGTTAATAGAAAAACCCATTGAAGTGTAACAATTGTCATCATCTGAATCAATTGTTTTCTAGCCTTAATTTTTCCAACTATATCTCAGAACTCTTAGAAAACCAGTTGTTTCAGAACTTGATCAGCACACTTCCATTTTATTTCTCTATTTATAAATAATAATGAGATACTTGCTATATATCAGATATTATGCTGTGTCCCAAAGAAACAAAATGATTGAGACAAAAATGTTCCATACTATTCATAGAGATCTTAGTCCTGGTGCAGAAAAAATTAAAATATTATACGCTAGTGAGTAAGTAAAATGAAAGTGCGCTACATGTTATGCTAGAAGAAGTGTAAGATTCTGAAGTGTACATAGTAAGGCACCTTACCTCATACTCTGGTAGTGATAGCGGGCCTATGTTGGGCAGGAAAGTTGGTTGCAAAAGTAGGCACTCTTTAAACTGAAGGGGAGCATAGATGAGTAGGCTGATTCCTGGCAAGAGAAAATGGCCACATGCAATATAAAAATTAAAAATATTCAGTACAGTATCACCCAGAATATAAGGAGGAGAATGCTGACTATGATGGAGCTGGTAGAGTAAGAAACACCTGATAATAAAATTACTTGTAAACCAGAACAGGAGCTTTGGACCTTATGCAGTAAGCAGCTGGAAGTCTGATAGGATCATATTTATATTGGAAAAAATCATTCTGGCTGCAGTATGAAGAATTAGAAATAAAAGATTAGAGAAAGAGAGCATTTAGTAGCTGTTGCTGAAATTCTTGGGAGCAGTCACATTGGTTTTCATTAGTTCTTTGTTATGTGGACGGAGTAAGGTGGATTGGTTTAAAAAAGGTTACATGCAATCATGCTAAGTCATTTCAGTTGTGTTTGACTCTGTGAAACTCTATGGACTGTAGCTTGCCAGGCTCCTCTGTACTTGGGATTCTCCAAGCCAGAATACTGAAGTGGGTTGCCATGCTCTCCTCCAGGGTATATTCCCAACCCAGGGACTGAACCTGTATCTCCTGTGTTGGCAGTGGGTTCTTTACCACTGAGTCATCAAGGAAGCCCAAAAAAATTAAGAGGAATACAAATCAGGGTTTAGTGACTTCATTATTGTTGGTGGTGGCTCAAACTGTAAATAATCTGCCTGCAATGTGGGAGACCTGTGTTTGATCCCTACATTTGGAAGATTCCCTGGAAACGGGAACAATTACCTACTCCAGTATTCTGGCCTGGAGAATTCCAAGGACGAGGAGCCTGGCAGGCTAAGGTCCAAGGGGTTGCAACAAGTCAGACACCACTGAGCAACTTTCACGTTCACTTATTGTTGGTGATCTATCATTAAGTAGTATGGATGATGATCGGTGAGGAGCAGGTGTATGTCTGGAACTCAAAAAAAAAGAAATAGGACCTGAGAAGTATTGTAGAGTTGAAATTCAGCAGCAGCAGCAGCGTATCTGTTCAGGTCAGTTCAGTTGCTCAGTCATGTCCGACTCTTTGCGACCCCATGAATTGCAACACGCCAGGCCTCCCTGTCCACCATCAACTCCCAGAGTTCACTCAGATTCATGTCTATCGAGTCAGTGATGCCATCCAGCCATCTCATCCTTTGTTGTCCCCTTCTCCTCCTGCCCCTAATCCCTCCCAGCATCAGAGTCTTTTCCAATGAGTCAACTATTCGCATAAGGTGCCCAAAGTACTGGAGCTTCAGTTTTAGCATCATTCCTTCCAAAGAACACCCAGGACTGATCTCCTTTAGAATGGACTGGTTGGAATCTCCTTGCAGTCCAAGGGACTCTCAAGAGTCTTCTCCAACACCAAAGTTCAAAAGCATCAATTCTTCAGTGCTCAGTGTTCTTCACAGTCCAACTCTCACATCCATACACGACTACTGGAAAAACCATAGCCTTGACTAGATGGACATCACTAGCATATACGTTTAGCTAAAACTATGGAAGTAGATGAAATTGCTCAGGGCAATTGCATAAAATGTGTATAGAACCTGAGAGGACCTGTGGGGATTCCAACCTTTCAGGCAAGGAAAAAAGGAAGACAGGGTGGTCCTAGGAACAACAGAGACACTTATTCATTAGAAAGAAGTCAGAAATGTCAAACACAGCCCACGGGAGAATTAAGGTTACTTTTTGAGGGGGAGGGAGCATTGAGTGTGAAGCGTATCAGTGGTGAGCTGATGAAAGCACTTTCAATAGAGGTGTTGAGGAAGGTGACATTGCTTTTTATTTAGCCTGTCCACATGTCCATCTCTTGAGTGGGCCAACTTGGCTGCAGCCCTGACCTTGCTCTGGGTGGTGGTTGTAGAGTGGAGAAGAGATCACAAGCCTTTATTTCTATACATTATTTCTCTTTTGGAGCACAGGTGCAAGTCAATTTTGACATTTCTGTCTATTGGAATCCCAAATACACTATGAAAGATGGCAACAGCAAAGCCTCCTTTCAAGTGTAATTATCCTGGGCTTCCTGTTACAGCTGGTGGTCCCCAACCCCACACTTTTGTAAGTGCCATCTCTTCTCTGCTGAAACTCCATTAAATTTCAAGAAACAGATCAAATATCACTTCCTCCTAATGACATCCTCATTTCATATGCTTATTATTGCTCTTCAGTATTCCCAGAGGATTTTGTATATAAAGTCCAAGTGTTTAAAACACTCTGCTTCATAACAGAGTAATAAGGCATTTAACTCTTGTTTATGGAATTCAATTGAAATGTATATATAACATTGTGTGTCTGATTACAATGAATTATTTTAAAAGTCCAGACAGATTTTTTTTATGATGGTGAATCCATTTTTATAGATAAAACAAAATTACAAGATACTTGAAATTGCCTTCACTCTTTTCTCACCCTGTCTCTTTGCCACCCTATGGACTTTAGCCCACCAGGTTCTTCTGTCCATGGGATTCTCTAGGCAAGAATATTGGAAAGGATTGCCATGGCCTCCTTCAGGGGATCTTCCCAACCCAGGGATCAAATCAGTGTCTCTTATGTCTCCTGCACTGGCAGGCAGGTCCTTTCCACTAGCACCACCTGGGAAGCTCCTTTCTCACACTAGGAAAGAATAGTACTGAATCAAGTAGAGTTCCACTTGAGCTAGTGTCTGAGTTAGGCTTAGCTAAAACTTTCTTGATTCAGAGGAGAGACACAGACTCCATACACAATACTTAGAGACTATAATCTGCAAGCAGCATTACAAAAATATACAATAATTTTGGGTCCACCTATAGATTGGGTTTACTTTGAATAGGCAGATTACATCTTATGACAAATAAGAAAGTCACTGCTGGGAGCAATGGTCTAATTGCACCATCTTCACCTAAGCAAAGAAATTCTAATCTAGTGCTTACATGAGTTTTACGTTTCCGGTGAATCTGTCTTTAAAAGGTATATTTTTATCACTGTAGTTTGAGATCTAAAAAAGTTATGTTTAGTACTTTAAGTTGATTATTTCCAATGTAATGTCAGATTTGTAATATGGTTTCATCTCTGCAGTAAGTTAACATTTGAAATAGATATACATTTTCAAGTGTCAAATGATTTCTCAGTGTTCATGAATATCATAAAGCTTGAATAGCAACTAAAATTTTATAACTTTGTAATGTAGCCAGTAGCCTTAAAGAAATTGTGAATTTCAGGATTATTTTTCTTTCTACCCAAAATGTTGCCTATCTGTGAGCAAACTGATACTTGGCTGAAGACTTGGTGAGAATAACTAATACTGGAAAGTGTTAAGAACTCTTGAAATGTACCCATGCTTTACCTGCCATTTAACCCTATTCCTCTTCTCACCAGACAGAGCATAGAGCAAATCATATGATGGATGGCCAATGTAGATTCATAATTCATCACAGTTAGAAAAACTTATAATGGTGTATTTTCAAACTCAATGAAAATGCCTAAACAGTTCAACATCCCATTCAATAGAGTCAGTGATAATATAATGGAATATTTTCTTCAGCATATTCAGTGAAGCATGGTAAGGGCTAAGGTCCAATTATTTCTATGGTGATGGAGGTGGGAGCATCATCACAGATGGAAAAGAGGACATGACTCAGACTTGTGTTCTCTCCAATAGAATGTGTGTGTGCACGCATCTGAGGGGGGGAGTGATTCTAGGGAAAAATCTATCTTTAGGTAATAAAAATGGTTCAAAGATCCCTGGTATCCAAAAGAAGAAGTGTCATTGGAAAATCAACACTGCTTTATGTTAGGGTTATGATAATGCCTTTAATAAATAAGTTCCCTGTTGTTGATACTTTAAGCAGACTATTAAGCAAAAATCTAATAAAGTGGAATCATTTCTTTAGGGAGGAGGGCGTGGCAACCACTCCTGTATTCTTGCCTGGAGAAATCCATGGACAGAGGAGCCTGGTGGGCTATAGTCCATGGAGTTGCACATGACTAAAGCAACTTAGCACACGCACACACACACACACACACACACACACTATTTAGCCTGTCCACATGTTCATCTCTTGAGTGGGCCAACTTGGCTGCAGCCCTGACCTTGCTCTGGGTGGTGGTTGTAGAGTGGAGAAGAGATCACAAGCCTTTATTTCTATACATTATTTCTCTTTTGGAGCACAGGTGCAAGTCAATTTTGACATTTCTGTCTATTGGAATCCCAAATACACTATGAAAGATGGCAACAGCAAAGCCTCCTTTCAAGTGTAATTATCCTGGGCTTCCTGTTACAGCTGGTGGTCCCCAACCCCACACTTTTGTAAGTGCCATCTCTTCTCTGCTGAAACTCCATTAAATTTCAAGAAACAGATCAAATATCACTTCCTCCTAATGACATCCTCATTTCATATGCTTATTATTGCTCTTCAGTATTCCCAGAGGATTTTGTATATAAAGTCCAAGTGTTTAAAACACTCTGCTTCATAACAGAGTAATAAGGCATTTAACTCTTGTTTATGGAATTCAATTGAAATGTATATATAACATTGTGTGTCTGATTACAATGAATTATTTTAAAAGTCCAGACAGATTTTTTTTATGATGGTGAATCCATTTTTATAGATAAAACAAAATTACAAGATACTTGAAATTGCCTTCACTCTTTTCTCACCCTGTCTCTTTGCCACCCTATGGACTTTAGCCCACCAGGTTCTTCTGTCCATGGGATTCTCTAGGCAAGAATATTGGAAAGGATTGCCATGGCCTCCTTCAGGGGATCTTCCCAACCCAGGGATCAAATCAGTGTCTCTTATGTCTCCTGCACTGGCAGGCAGGTCCTTTCCACTAGCACCACCTGGGAAGCTCCTTTCTCACACTAGGAAAGAATAGTACTGAATCAAGTAGAGTTCCACTTGAGCTAGTGTCTGAGTTAGGCTTAGCTAAAACTTTCTTGATTCAGAGGAGAGACACAGACTCCATACACAATACTTAGAGACTATAATCTGCAAGCAGCATTACAAAAATATACAATAATTTTGGGTCCACCTATAGATTGGGTTTACTTTGAAAGGCAGATTACATCTTATGACAAATAAGAAAGTCACTGCTGGGAGCAATGGTCTAATTGCACCATCTTCACCTAAGCAAAGAAATTCTAATCTAGTGCTTACATGAGTTTTACGTTTCCGGTGAATCTGTCTTTAAAAGGTATATTTTTATCACTGTAGTTTGAGATCTAAAAAAGTTATGTTTAGTACTTTAAGTTGATTATTTCCAATGTAATGTCAGATTTGTAATATGGTTTCATCTCTGCAGTAAGTTAACATTTGAAATAGATATACATTTTCAAGTGTCAAATGATTTCTCAGTGTTCATGAATATCATAAAGCTTGAATAGCAACTAAAATTTTATAACTTTGTAATGTAGCCAGTAGCCTTAAAGAAATTGTGAATTTCAGGATTATTTTTCTTTCTACCCAAAATGTTGCCTATCTGTGAGCAAACTGATACTTGGCTGAAGACTTGGTGAGAATAACTAATACTGGAAAGTGTTAAGAACTCTTGAAATGTACCCATGCTTTACCTGCCATTTAACCCTATTCCTCTTCTCACCAGACAGAGCATAGAGCAAATCATATGATGGATGGCCAATGTAGATTCATAATTCATCACAGTTAGAAAAACTTATAATGGTGTATTTTCAAACTCAATGAAAATGCCTAAACAGTTCAACATCCCATTCAATAGAGTCAGTGATAATATAATGGAATATTTTCTTCAGCATATTCAGTGAAGCATGGTAAGGGCTAAGGTCCAATTATTTCTATGGTGATGGAGGTGGGAGCATCATCACAGATGGAAAAGAGGACATGACTCAGACTTGTGTTCTCTCCAATAGAATGTGTGTGTGCACGCATCTGAGGGGGGGAGTGATTCTAGGGAAAAATCTATCTTTAGGTAATAAAAATGGTTCAAAGATCCCTGGTATCCAAAAGAAGAAGTGTCATTGGAAAATCAACACTGCTTTATGTTAGGGTTATGATAATGCCTTTAATAAATAAGTTCCCTGTTGTTGATACTTTAAGCAGACATTAAGCAAAAATCTAATAAAGTGGAATCATTTCTTTAGGGAGGAGGGCGTGGCAACCACTCCCGTATTCTTGCCTGGAGAAATCCATGGACAGAGGAGCCTGGTGGGCTATAGTCCATGGAGTTGCACATGACTAAAGCAACTTAGCACACGCACACACACACACACACACACACACACTTTTCTTTTTAAGACTAACAGTGAAACTTTGCTTATATTGGTTTACAATTGAAAATAACGATAAATGTTTTAGACATTTTTTGAAAACAATTCATTAGAGTTTTCCAAGAATATATACATTTTTCATGTGCTTAAATTCACTGCCAAAATATTTGGGACTGGACACCTGGGGTACTTGCTTCCTCCTTGGGCACAGGCTTCCTTCTCATTTCACATAGTGTTGACCCAATCAGTTCCATCTGTTATAGCCATAACCCAAATGTGGCCAAATTCAAAGAGAAAAAACTTGGCATCATTGTCCACAGTTTCACTTCCTGCTTCATTGACCTCAGTCCTTGGCGCCCCTCTAAAGCTCCATTGTTTCAAGGAGCTCAAGCATTCCTGATCTCCCTCTGTCATTCTTTGATAAGTTGCTAGTAGTATTTAGGGCTCATTGTGAATTTTATTTTACAGGTACTTTTCCAATGTCTTTGCATTTTACCCAAGCTCTGAGTGAAGCATGAATGGCTCTGCCTTCCATTGTAGGATTTCCAGGCATCAGTGTTCAGGTAAGAATGTAACGGTACTTTCCTGGCCCTCAGAAATCGAATAGAACAGGCCTGTCCTACTTCTTAATCTTTCTATGAACATTCAGGGCTGTGCGACCCAGGATTCTCAGTGGCTATTGTCTGCTTTAACTTTTAGCCCTTCTATATTTCTTCAATTAACTTTGATAGCTTCTCTGTGGTACATTATATTAAAAAAAAACTATGCTTTTCTGTTCATAGCTATATCCGTACATATTTGGGGGGAAGATCTAAGCTTTTCTTGTAATGAACTTTCCCTTTGAGTCTATTTGTTCCATTATTCCAACTTAGCTGTGTTTTAAGGGACAAAACCAACCATTAGATCCAACGTGGACCCGATTACAGGGTCTTTCCTCCTGTTTTTAAAAATATGTGCACAGAATTTTTATGAGCTTCACCTCTGTGACTACTGGGCTCACGATTCTGCTGAAGCCACAGTTATTTTGCAAGTCAGCAAGGACTTCTCCAGCCCTGGGTTGGAGTTGTGCTGGTAACTTTGCTCTAAATTCTCAATTTAATGGAAAAAAACATGGATGGAAGACAGAGGAACATAAATCTTGCAAGTTGCTTTTCAGAGACCAGCCAGAACTAGCCCTAGACGAAGACAGTGTATGCTGCTGGCAGCTGTATTCCCTTCAATCTGATTTCAACAAGTAGCCGCTAGCCAGGGGAGCATTAGAAGGTAAAAGGGGATCAACCAGTTGTTAATCCAGTTGTGACTTTGGTTTTGGGTTCCTTTCTTCAAACGGCCAAGCTGTGCGTTGTTTTGTGATTGACTGCCTTTGTCCTGACAGAGCTTCTCGTTTTGTACCTTTCACCATTGTTTTTGGCCACAGACCAAGCCTCACATCTTCTGGTCATAGAATTCCTTTCTACAGGCTCCACTGCAGGCCAAGGCCTCTGGGTAACCCGAGACGCCTCGATTTCCCTGCAGACAGCACATTAAAGGGAGGTCTGTTGGCCAGCTGCGGGAACAGGTGTTTTTCTCCTTTCATTCACACCCGCCCCCATTTATTTGTCTGAAGAATTCTCTTTCTCGGGTTGTTCACAAATGCTGAAGGAATTGGACAAACTGTATAGGCGTTAGAGTCCGAGATTAAAATACTTCACCTGCTTGGCAGCAAAGCCGGTAAACAATGCTACCAGATGCAGCGCCAGGATTCTGTTTAGCTTGCTGCTTGCTAATGAGCAAGAGGGGACCCGGGCACCTTGGAGGCCCACTGTACCATGTGCTTACCGACTCAGATTCCATCTCTGCTCTTTGGAGAAGGCTGGTTCATGCTGCTTTCTGAGAAACTGAGAAGTAAAGTAAATGCTATGATTATTGTATTTTTTTTTTTAATACGCAGAGCAGAGCCATGAAAACCTGAACTGGTTTAGTCCTCTTAAATTTAATGTTGGTCAGGTAATCCAGATCACTTTTTTATAACTCTGGGGTATAGATGCGGAGGGTCAGATATCACAGTGTATACTACAGACGGCACTTACTTCAAATATGGCCTTGGAGATTGTTGTGATTTTCTCTGGAGAATGAGCTTATAGGTTGAGTGAGCTATGGATATGTGCTCTTTCTAGTACAGATCACCATGACCCATTATTACCTCGAATAAAAGGTAAGCCAGGCTTGAGATTGGCCCTGGGATTTCTTTGGAAGGAATGATGCTGAAACTGAAGCTCCAGTACTTTGGCCACCTCATTCAAAGAGCTGACTCATTGGAAAAGACTCTGATGCTGGGAGGGATTGGGGGCAGGAGGAGAAGGGGACGACAGAGGATGAGACGGCTGGATGGCGTCACTGACTCCATGAGCGTGGGTCTGGGTGAATTCGGGGAGTTGGTGATGGACAGGGAGGCCTGGCGTGCTGCAATTCATGGGGTCGCAAAGAGTTGGACACGACTGAGCGACTGAACTGAACTGAACTGA
Organism: Aepyceros melampus; assembly: GCA_006408695.1. NCBI lineage: Eukaryota > Metazoa > Chordata > Mammalia > Artiodactyla > Bovidae > Aepyceros > Aepyceros melampus. The sequence goes on from SJXQ01005764.1 coordinate 484,953, forward strand.
AATGAACTGAACTGAACTGAATGAAGCCAAGACTTCATAAATGGATTCCCACCATATTGTTGCTTTTGGTCTTTTGAAAACACCTGTCTTTACTGTGCTTGCAAACCCCACAGTCTGTCACGAAATGCCCTGTGTTTCAGCCATAAATTGCCAGGCATGTTCTGAGCAAGCTGAGTTCTTCAAGGCCTCGGTGCTTTTGCACATGTCCTTTCTCACATGTGGGCTTCTTCCTCATGCAGTCTTTTCCATTTTTTCACTTGGTGAATTCCCACTTTTCTTGTAGCCCTAAAATCAAACCTCTTCTCATTTGAGGAAACTTCCCGACATTTCTTAAGCAGAGCTAGACACTTCCATCTCTCTTACTCTCTTTCCCACACCTCATTTGGTCAGATGTCATTGATTTTTGTGACCCTGAACTGGACTCTTGAGTTCCTTGATGGACTGTAACTTATTCTTAATCTTATCTTAATCTTTGTGTACCTAAATCTTTCTTTACACCCTTCCCTCTGATCGCCCATGCTACTGCCTGGCAAAGTCCAGGTGCTTTTGCTTTTATTTTGAGCAAAATAGGTGCTCAAATAATATCAATGAATTGAATGGGTAAACATAGCTAAACTTAAAACTGATCTTGAGAAGTTTGAGGGGATGAATGAAACCTCTAAAACTAGGAAGTGAAGTGAAGTGAAGTGAATTCGCTCAGTTGTGTCCGACTCTTTGCAACCACATGGACTGTAGTCTACCAGGCTCCTCCCTCCATGGGATTCTGCAGGCAAGAGTACTGGAGTGGATTGCCATTTCCTTCTCCAGGGGATCTTCCTGACCCAGGGATCAAACCCGGCTCTCCCACATTCCAAGCAGACGCTTTAACCTCTGAGCCACCAGGAAACTGCTAACTTCAGTTGCTTATGTTCTGGGACTGAGTACCAATTGGCTAAAATGAACTAAGTCATACATTTCATCAAATTCTTTTCTTTTCCATCTAATTGCTGCTTCTCTGTTCAGGAGGGGCACATGATAAGCAAGGCAATGTGAGAAATTCAGTGTGCATCCTTCCCTACCCACCCCTCCACACAGCTGTGAGCATTGTCCATTTTATTTTGCTCTTTTCTATTTACAAGTGTTTAAAAAGACTGATCTTTGCTTTAAAATAAAATCAGAATTAATATATTGGTGCACCATATATAAATATCAATGAGCACAATCTTTTTTTTTTTTTTTTTTAACGGTGTGAAAAGTAGTTATTTCTGATCCCATGATCTTCTTCTTGTGCTGATGGATAGACCATCTTTCTCTTTTTAAAATTTCAAATCATCTCATAGAGTTACAGGCAAACAGTTCTAGACAAGGTTCTGAGCACTTAAAAAAAAATCCTCAAAGCAATCACACAATGGAGCACAGCAGAAGAAAAAGAGATTCAGATGGTTGAGTAACTTGCCCAAAGATCCCACAGCTGGTAAGTGATGAATGTAGAATTCAAGCCCACTCAAGCTGGGTCCAGAATCAAAGCATGATAAACTATCTCCTCTTCAGAAGTCAACTCTACTGCTGTATGAAGAAAACTATTTCAGGGAAGGAAACTGAACAGCTAGAAGAATCTCTTACAAATGTCTCAGAAAAGAATAAAGAGAGCAGAAAAATAATAATATGACTTGTAGTGCCAGACTCTTGATATACTTTTGAATATTTATGCGGTTTTTGCCTTAAGACTAAATAATTGAATATTTCTTGAAATAAAGAACTATTTTTGTAATTTGGTGGTAATCTGATTCCTTAACCCATGTAGAAGACCGTGGTATATGGCCTAACTGCCTGAGAGTTTTCAATCAAGATATATAATAAAACTATTTTTGTTATTGCTGTTTTACCTTTCCTTCTTGCTTGGAAAAAATTAAAATTTCAAGCTATTTATAAAGTGCATTTTCCCTAGAATCAGAGGTCACAAAGGTAAATATTAACTGTCAGAATAGCCACAAATGAAGGTGACATTCTCTTATTATGGTATCTGAGAAGAAAATCTATCAGGTTGAAAGCCAATAATCCGGAATTTTTTATTGCAAGTCTACTGAGATGTTCAAACTTGAATGTGGCCCTTGATTTCTGAAAGGTAGCTCTGTTTCATAGAGGATCTGGACTAAGATCTAGCAGAAATTTCCATTCATGTTGAGTGGAAAACCCAAAAGGGAGTGTTCCACGGAGCTCAGAATCTGGCAATGAAAGATTTACTTTGTGTAAGGAAGATGAGTGTCTTTCCCATTGCTGATTTATTAATTGGTTTATTAAGAAAGTCCTACATTTTTAATATTTCAGCACTCACTTGAATATAGTTATAAATTCCTAGGTAGAGAACATACAAATTAAATGTGGACACACCAATATCCATCAAATAGTGTTTTACATCTATCTAGTCATTTCCTCGGAGAAGGCAATGGCAACCCACTCCATATTCTTGGCTGGAAAATCCCATGGACGGGGGAGCCTGGTGGGTTGCAGAGTCGGACACAACTTCACTTTCACTTTCACTTTTCACTTTCATGCATTGGAGAAGGCAATGGCAACCTACTCCAGTGTTCTTGCCTGGAGAATCCCAGGGACGGGGGAGCCTGGTGGGCTGCTGTCTATGGGGTCGCACAGAGTCAGACACGACTGAAGTGACTTAGCAGCAGCAGCAGCAGCAGTCATTTCCTAAGAAACGGTATTGTGCCTAATTTGAGTAAAACACTGTGTTTTTATTTTATTTTTAAATTTATACATTTCTAAGATGATAAAGTATGAATTTACAGGGAAAATATTATACTTCTTTTTGAAATAAGCTTGTCAAAATCTATGGCATGAAATGTTCCCATTTATGACAGGATTACTTTAGTAGTATTCACTCATTGATGAGATTTCTTAGCACCATCACATAACTGAATAAATTACTCTCCATTCATAGCCTAATATCTTTAGTCATAACTCTTAAATATTTTTCAGATCTTTTGGTAAGATTATCAAGTTCAGTATTTTGCTAATGGATAGAATTTTACCTTAACTGTCTTAAAAGTATCTCTTTTCATAGGAAAAGAGAGAAAAGCTATAGCAATGAAAAGCATCTATTATGTAACACCCTAGGGGTGGATTCCTCTCCTGTAAACTAACTCAAATTTTCAGGAAGCTTAAATTCCTCCAATTCCATTTTAATGCCATTCCCCCCCACACCTCATTCTGTTTCAGTGGCAATGAAGAACAGCTGACCACCATTCTCTGTGATAATAACCTTCGTACAGTCAAAACTGGAGTGGTTTTGGACATGGTACTTATAAGAACATCTTCTTGCAAATGATGTAGCCTTTTTGGTATTTTATCCTGTAAATAGCTAGATTTTTTATAGCCAACTCTTCCGCTGACTATCAAATTTTAGCTCTGTTTAGTAGAATGCAAGCATTTTCTGCCTCATCTATTCAGGAATGTCTTCTGAGAAGTTTTCCAATAAAATTTATTGTTTTTAATTTCTGACATACAATGTAAGAAGAAGAGAATGCTTTTCTGTTAGGATTTGCATTGGTAATGGCAGGTTACTGTAGCGCTGGTCTACTTTTTTTTTAAACCAAATTTGCCAGATTCTGAAGTGAATATCAATTGGAAGGCTGAATACTTTTTTGCTGTAACAGATTGAGACCAATATCTGGTGGTGAAGAACTATTACTGTTGGCCGGACCCTACTTCTAATTGGGGAGAAGGCAGATGCTAGCTTCTAGTGATATCAATCATTCCAAGTCATAGCCACACCCCAAGAAAGCTGAGGAAGTGATTCAGTCTTTCTGAGGTCATCTTTCCTATTAGTAGCAGGGGAGCCAAGAGTCTGAAAACACTCATATTTTTCTCTCTTTAGGAAAAAACAACATTGATTTTAGAGGCTTTTGTTATGGAGGCCAGGGGGATTTTCCCAGTGCGGCACAGAGGAAGCTGGTTTGGGCTGGGAAGCCAGACATTTCTTGGCCTGAGTTTCTCACTTGAATGGGATTCCAGTGTGCCCCCTCCTCACCTCTCCAACCCCTGAGCAGCTTCAAGCTCCTCCCCATCCCTTGGACCATATGGGGAAGCTGGCTCAGTGGCTGTTATTCTAATGCTCCAAGTTCACGCAGCTGTTCATTCCCTGCTTAATGTACCGGTAATTACAGCAATGCGCGCTTCTCTTTTTCCAATCATGTAACTTTTTCTAACGGAAAATTATTTGTTTTTAAGAACATCCGTGCATTCTACTCTTTAATAAGAAAGGGAGTCTTCTGGAATCGAGAGATTAAATTCTCTACAAAAACCAAAAGTTTCTGTATGACTTTCCAGCTCCATAGGAGGGCTCAGTGGGACAAGCTGAAATTGAGGCGGGGGCACTTAAGTGAGTGTAACTAACTTGATATGAATAGGTCGGTTGGGAAACAAAGCAAACTCATAGCCTTCTGCACATGGAGGTGGTGAAAGAACATTTTTTTAAAAATGAGAAACTGGGAAAATCAAAAGTAGAAATTGAGCTCTCCTTTCATGATCCAAATTCAATATGCTCCCAAAGGATTTTTAAAACAAATATTTGAAGAGTTTTTCCACTTATCTTGGTTCTATCTTTCAGAGCTTGCAATTTTTTTTTACTTTTATGTCTGGGAGTGGGTGGGGACTTCAAATGACAGCAAGGAGAGCTTCTTTCCTTCCACCTATGCCAAGTTCACGGCCATAGATCAAACATCTGTTTGCTCACACTGTCATTTGTGGATGAAATAATTCAGCCTTGGAATCTCTGCCCTCGTGTCTCCTTAAATGGCACTGGGAATCACCATACACACACAAAAACCATTAATTTTTTCAAAGCAATAATTTTTCTACTCATTAGAAGGTTTTGTTTGGGGACTTTCATTTTAAAAACTTAGTTAAGAAGTAGTTGTAGCAAAGAACACCAAGTCAAATTCTTGTGTGTAGATAAAGATCCTAGTTCTATACAACAGATAGAGCTGATCAAATCAAAAAGATGATAGCAAAATGAAAGTTTCTTCTATATGCAAATTCAAATTTTGATTGAGTTGAGAGGACCACAGACTATGATTGGAAATTGATGCCTCATTTGACATTTTAAGGGTTTGAATCATTTGAGATTTAGCTACATTAAAAATTATAAGACATATATTCTGAGCCCCAAATCTTTTAGTGCTAAAATGTGTTGATATTTCCAAAGGGCTTTATTTTTATTACTTGAGTATTAGCTTTATTCTAGGGCTTCCTTGGTGGCTCAGCTGGTAAAGAATTCACCTGCATTTTGAGAGACCTGGGTTGTATCCTTGGGTTGGGAAGATGCCCTGGCAAAGGGAATGGCTACCCACCTCAGTATTCTGGCCTGGAGAACTCCATGAACTGTATAGTCCATGGAATTGCAAAGAGTGGGACATGACTGAGTGACTTTACATTTCAGCTTTATGCTAATAATGATTAGTAGCGAGATGATTTCCAGAAATCAGCTGTCTTCTCCTCTATTCTTCTAAACTAGCCATCCACCAACTCCTTACAAAAATATTTTGTTTTTTCCTTAGAGATTTTTTTTTCAGAAAGCACACAAAAGTGAAGAAACTTGACATTTTCAAATTGAAATCTAGAACTATATAATTTCTTAATTTGTACTAACTTTGGCAAAACAGTTGCTTTCCTTCAAGACCACAATAGCCACAGTAGCAGCATGACAGCATTTTTGTTCCTCTCAAGTCTGGCTAGAAGCTCTGTGTGTGACAAACAACAATGAGAAAGACCTGCTCCTCATTCCTTATGAATGCAGCATACGAATCTGGATTTGACTGCACCCCATAGGAAATCAATGCTTTCTGTCTTATGAAAAGTGAACATGCAGTTTAATATATTTAAGCAAACGAAGAACAAGGGTCTACAGAATTTGTAACACGACTCTAATCTAGGGGTCTATCCTAGCTCATAATCTATTTCTTTTGATATGCATCAGTGTCTTCAAAAAGAATTATTTTTAAAGCTTTAAATCATTTTGATATACGTTAGACTGTCAAAGCTATACATGTGATCTGATGAATGTCAAAATAAGTAGTTGTATGATGAGTGACTGCTCACATTCCTCATTATGCTCATTCATTTAGCAAATACTTTTTTTTCCAGCTGTATTGAGGAATAATTAACAAATAAAATGCTATATGTTTAAAGTGTATTCAATCAGCCAATGCTTATATAATTTTACTTTTCCAGCTGTGTTGAGGAATAACTGACAAATTTCTATGTATTTATGTTGTATGACATGATGATTTGATATTTGTATGCACGGTAAAATGATTATCACCATGAAATTCATCAACACATTCATTTTAAAATAAATTGTGTGTGTTTGTGAGTGTGTGTGTGTGTGTGTATGGTAAGAATGCTTAAGATCTGTTTCAACAAATGTCAAGCATACAACTCAGGATTACTGACTATAGTCCCCATGCTGTATATTGGAAATCCTAGAATTTACTCATTTTATAACTTCAACTTTGTGCCCTTTGATCAACATCTCTCCCTTCTTCCACATACCACCCACCCTTACCCCCAGCCCTGGAAACCATCATTTTACTCTCTTCTATGACTTATTTATGTTTTTAATTTAGTTTTTAGATTCCACCTATGATGAGAGACCACACAGCGCTTGTCTTTCCTTATGCAGCTTATCTTATTTACCATAATGTCCTCTGGGTTCATAATCTTGTCATCAATGGCAGGATTTTCTTCTTTTTATGGATGAATAATATTCCATTGTTTATACAATCAATCTTTATCCATCCATCCATTGATAGACTCTTACGTTTCTGTATCTTGGCTATTGTGAATAATACTGCAATAAACATGAGAGTTCAGATATTTCTTAGATACAGATCTCATTTCTTTTGGATAAATGTCCAGAATTGGAATTGTCAGGTCATATGGTAGTTTATTTTTAATTTTTGTAGAATCTCAATACTGTGTTTCTTTGTGATTGTACCAATTTATATTTACATTGACAGTGCACAAGAATTCCTTTTTTCCACATCCTCACTAGAATTTGCTACCTCTTGTCTTCTCGATACTAGTCATTTGGACAGGTGTGAGATGATATCTCATTGTGGTATTGATTTGCATTTCCCTAATAGTGATGCTGAGCACATTTCCATGTATATTGTTCATTTGTGTATCTTTGTAAAAATGGCTATGCAGGCTCTTTGCCCATTTGAAAATCAGATTTTCTGTTTTTGTTGTTGTTGTTGTTACTGAATTTTGTGAGTTCCTCATATATTTATATTAACCTCTTACCAGATATATAGCTTGCAGATATTTTCTCCTGCTCTATAGATTGTCTTTCATTTTGTTGATTGTTTCATTTGAACATTTTGTATATGCCCAGCATTTTCCAGGACCAAAGATTTAACAGTGAGTGAACAAAAGAAATAAAAGTCTCCATCTCATGTAAGCTACCATTTAGTTTAGTAGAAGACAGATAAAATGAATCAGTAAGAAAAAAAATATATATATATATATATTGAAAAGCAATAAGAGATGAGGAGAAAAACAAAGCATTAGCTCTGTAAATAATTTTTTTTAAGTGATTGCAAGGGTAGAATTTTTCATGAGGAAGCAGAGAAGAGTTACTAATGGTGACCTTTGAGCATATATTTGAAGGGAATGAGATATGAGCCAGATGGACCTCTGAGTGGAGAACTATCTAGGCAAAGGGAATACGAAGCGCAAAGGTCCAGTGGAGATGTGGATTTAATGTGTTCAGAGCACAAGGAGGCCAGTGTGACTGGACTAATGAGAATGATGGGATGGATGTTAGGAGATAAGGTCAGAGAGGTAAGAGGAAGCCAGATAATGCAAAATCACAGTTTATTATAAGAACTTTGGCTTTTACTTTGAGATGTGGGAAAGCCACTAGAGAATTTTAAACAGAAAAATGACAGAATCTGACTTACCTTTTAACAAGATCACTCTGGCTGTTATGTTGAAAGTCAACCCAAGGGCACTAAGGGAGCAAGTGGAAACTAGTTAGGAAACTAATATAATAAGCTGGACAAGAGGCTAAGAGGGAAAAGTAGAGATGGTAAATATTAAGCAAGTTCTGACTATACTCGGCACTCCTCTAGGTTTTCTAGATACAACAGGAGGGAAATAGAGGCTATTTCTCATGGGATTTACATTCTACTAAGAGGAAACAATCAACAAATAAAGCAATATAAAATATCAAGTGATGATAATTTCTATTAAGAGAAATCCAAAAGACTCTCTCTGGACCATGTTTCCAGCAATAACTCAGTTCATAATGATGCATTTTTAGAAATAAATAAATGTCTATATAGAGGGTTCTAGAGAGGTAAATTCTGGCACATCCAATCAGGGAAATAAAAATGAGTGACTGCAATTATATGCAATATTGTAGATGGAGCTTAGCAAAATGAATATGAGAAAAATATAGCACATAGATATTTTAAAAATCAATGTTTTTTATAAAGTAAAATACACATACAACAAAAATGTATAATTTTAAAAGACTACACATAGAAATGTTAAATAAATATTAAATAAAGGTTTAGAATTGTTAACACAAAATTTGCAATAGTAGTTACTTTTGATAAGGAGAAGCTTGGAGTGATCACGTAGGTTTCTATGTGTGTTCTAGCTTTCACGTTGGATGTTGAAATCATGGATTTAATTACATCCTTTTGAAGGAGAAAATGAAGGAAAAAAGAAAAGATGAATGAAGGGAAGGAAGAAAGGAGGGAGGGAGAAAAAGAGGGAGAGAGGAAACAGGAAAGAAGAGCCTTTTGTGAACTAATATTGAGTGTATGTTGTGAACCAAGGATTATGACCTAATTTTCTGCTCCTGGGGTCGGGGATGGAAAGAGTTATGGGGGAGTTGTTTTTAGTTTGCTTGCTTGCTTTTTGATAGTTGTCAGGGAAGTCCTCTCTGAAGCAATGATGTTAAGGCAGAGGTAAGGATGGACTGAGAGAGGAGGCAGAAAAATAAGGAGATGCTGTGGCTGGGATGTAATAATTGAGGGACCAAACAAGAGGTGAGGTCAGGGGATTAGCAGGAGCAGGTCATCCTGGGCTTCACGGGCCATGAGAAACCTTTGGCCATTTACTCCAAGGGAAACTGGAAACCGCTGGAAGCCTCTGAGCGGGAGTAACATTATCTGTTGTATATTTTGAAAGGATCATTCCTGCTGTGATGCGGGAATATACTAGCATTTCTCAGCACAATTGACCTTTAGGCTGAATCTTTCTTTGCTGTGGAGGGTTTTTGTTTGTGTGTCTGTGTGCATTGCAGGGCATTTAGCTGCATGCTTGGCCTCTGCCTTATAGAACTATATCACTCCACATGCAGTTGTGACCACCAAAATCATGTTCCGGCATTGTCGAGTGTCTCTCAAGGGCAGAATCAGCCCTGGTTAATAATCACTCAAAGGCAGTTGAAGGAGGCAAAATACAGAATAAGGGAGAGACGGTAGGAGAACGTTGCTGTGTCCACTTAGACAGTGGCTGGGGTGAGGGTAGAAGTGTTTGGTGTCTCCTCTTTCATTTCTTTTTCCTTTTTAACATGTATCTTTATTTTTTTTTTATTTTTCAGCTTTATTGAGCTATAACTGAAATTGTAAGATATTTAAAGTGCACCTCATGATGATGATATATGTGTACATTATGAAAAGATTCTTTTCATCTAGTTAACCTACCCATCGCTTCACATATTTATCTTGTGTGTGTGTGTGTGATAGCAATTACGTTTCACTCTCATATAATAGCAAATTTCCATTATATGACACAGTGTTAGTAATTTTAGTCACCATGGTATGCTCCTTTTTTAAAGATTTTTTTGATGTGAACCATTTTTAATGTCCTTATTGAATTTGTTAAAATACTGCTTCTGTTGTTTACATTCTGGTTTTTGGTATGTGAGATCTTAGTTCCCCAAGCAGGAACTGAATCCATTTCCCTGCATTGGAAGGTGAAGTCTTAACCATTGGACCACCAGGGTAGTCTTTTTAGTCACCTAAAGATCTAAAATCTCTTTAGATGCTCAGACCTTATTCATCATATAATGTGTCTTCCTCTTTTCTAAAAACTATTTACATAGTTTGGGTCTATACTCACATGTCTGGAATCTCTACAGTTTTAGGATATCTTCGAAGTCCCCAAAGATGAGACATCAAATATTCATTCACACTCAAGACAAATATTTTCCAGATGCTATAGAAACAGAGTATACTTGAGCATGAAATCATTTACATGGTTATCCTGTAAGGACTGGTTTTATACCACCCACTTCTTTTTCTTTTGTTTTCTAGCAAGCCCTTCAACTCATCTTCCGACTTCCATACAGATGGGTTCCTGAGACCAATGACTTCCTTTATGCTTTAACATTAAGATAGTCTGAGAGACAATATTTTGAACATAGAATACTGTTTAAAAACATCACAGGCACCCTACTTATTCATAAAATATTCACTTCTGGGGGAAAAGGTACAGGAGGCTGTGACTGTGATCCAGAGAATCAACCTTGCACCTCAAACATTATGGGGCAGGGAGGTCAGTTTAGCATTTTGTTCTGTGCAGGATGCTGAGCTAAAAGGCATGATCATTACATCAGCTGGGCTTCCCCCATAGCTCAGTTGGTAAAGAATTTGCCTGCAATGCAGGAGATCCAGGTTGGATTCCTGGGTTGGGAAGATCCCCTGGAGAAGGAAATGGCAAACCACTCCAGTATTCTTACCTGGAGAATCCCATAGGCAGACGAGCCTGACAGGCTACAGTCCATGATGTTGCAAGAGTTAGACAAGACTTAGCAACTAAACCACCACTATTACATCAGTCATCCAGGAATTACAGAATATTGTAGAACAGGCAACAGCAGAGTCTAAGAGCAGAGTTGATAGCAGGAACCTTGAATGCTTTCCCCTGAGGACTCTGTTCAGTTTTTGTAAAAGTCTCTCTGAAGATCAGCTTTGAAAGGTGGGAAGGCAAACATAAGGACATTGAGTGGCCTTTGGTCTGAGAGTGCACCCCATAGATTCCTATGTAAACTGTTTCTAGGATTCCAGAGTGGTATTGTTTCATAGGAGAAGTGCATCCTCCAATTGTAGGAAATCCAACTCCACTGCAGCAAGTCCAACTTCTTCTCTGACAAGGAGACTGTAATTAAACCCTTCAGAACCCAGAGGCTTGACATCCTCTGCTGCTGAGGCACTAAGCTCATGAATATTACTCATACTTCATCAGATGGTATTCTTTTCCAGGTTTGCTGTATTAAGGGAGTCCTACCTTTAAGGAGGCCACGATGCACATAGGGGAAAGGAGACGGACAGGACTGTGCATTTATTTAACTCTTCATCTTTCATATTCATATCTGAGATCAGAAGCCCACAGCTTCCTTGGCTTTTCTAAAATAATAACCCTAATATAACACCAAAAAGGGCTGTGTTGACTCACTTTGAGAAGTAGGAGGGGCATACATTCTACTAATAAGGTAAGAGAACGGAGTAATAATATTAAATATTATTTTCACCAGCCAGAGAGTAGTTTCATGGGATGAACTGATTTGAACACAGCTCATGATATGATCAAAATGCAGTTTTACTTTATTCATCTAATTATTTGGTTATAAATGTGAAAATTCAATTTTACAAAGGTGGGATATGCATGCTTCACTGGCTCAATAGATGAACTTGAGCAAACTGGGAGATAACAGAGGACAGGGAAGCCTAGCATGCTGTAGTCCACGGGGTCACAAAGAGCCTGACATGACTTACTGCCAAGCAACAACAAAATGCATACATACTACATATAGTGATGCTGACGATAACAACTGAGTCTAAAGAATGAGTTTGGGTATGTGGGATGGGATAGGGCAGAATATGTCCCTTTATGTCAGAGGCTAGTCAATGTCACTGAAAGGGTTCCTGTTTACTGTAAAAACTTGAGAAACTCTAACTCTTTGTATTTTATTTCACAAGACAAAGTCGGGGAAATTAATGTTTCCATAAATAATTATTTCAAACCCTCAGCCAGTACTGAAAATATAGCAAATAAATGGAGTTATAATGGTATATATATTTTTTAAAAATTGGCATGTTTAAAAAATTGGCATGGACCTTTTGAATCCCTCCAATGTCACTGTAAATTCTAGCACAAGTAACTCTGGAAATTTGAGAACCACTGGTCTATTTTTATTGAAGAAAACATTATAAAGTCATTTGGATTGAGCTGTCACTTGTTGATTTTAAGGTTCATGGTTGACATTAGTTTTTCTTAACCTTCCAGGATAACTTTTGCATCTTATACTTGTAAAAAATCTAAAATGTCCTTAAACCTAAAAGACATGGTTAGACACACATTTGGGAAACCATGTCGAAGTCAGCTAGGATTATTTTTTTAATAAGAGGATTACAAGCAATACACAATCCCAGAACCCCCGTTAAAGTTCATTGTTGGTCCTTGGAGACATTGACAGTAGAGAAAGTATCTGTGGAAAAGTGAAAACTGAGATTATTTGAAGGACAGATTTTGACTGTACCATCTCTTTAAGCAGCACTGTGTTTTAGCCAATAGAGATCACATACTAAGGATTTAAATACTTAAGCATCCTTTCCTGAATATATGTCATTGAATTTTTAAGACATGATTTTTAGACTTGCATCTATTTGCTATTTTGAGAAATGAGCTCATGATATGTTGCTGAACGGGGGACAAAAATGTTAAAAACTGAGAAACAATTGGTCAAGAATGGCCAAGAACTGATAAAACTCCATCTGGTTCAGGCCTTCAGATGCTGCCCCTCCCTAGGAAAAGTTCCAAGATGAACTTTCCTCTCCTTATCCTCTTCTCTCACCACATGGCTAAAATGTATGGTGTCAGGTAAAGATTCGGATTTTCAGTGCCTCGACAAACCATATTGGGGCCTGCAACAAAAGGAATAAGGTACAACTTTATCTATCTTATCAAAATATCCTACCATATTTGAGCCAAACAGAAAAAGTTAATACAAGCTCCACAATCAAAACAATGACTCTATATAAAGCTCCACATTGCCCAATCTGTTTGTTCATCATTGTCAGCCCTTGTAAACCAACCCAGTGGTGGAGGCCAAAGACCCAGAATCCAGGGCTGATTGGAAATGACTGTTTCATTGCCCAATAGCGTAGGGTCATAAAATAAACAACAGCAGCCTGTCTTAATTTAACATTCTGATATTTCATTCAACGTGAATTTATCAAAAACATTGCAATAACTGTAGTGGTATTATTTCTTTTAAAATTGATTTTTATTGGAGTATAGTTGCTTTAAAATATTGTGTTAGTTTCTACTGTACAGCAAAATGAATCAGCCATATATATGCATATATCCCCTCCCTTTTGGACTTCCCATTCAAGTCGCCACAGTGAATTAAATAGTTTCTTGTGCTATGCAGTAGTTTCTCTTTAGCTATTTATACAGAGTATCAACAGTGTATATGCATAGATCTCAATCTCTTAATTCCTCCCACCACCCCCTTTTCTCCTTGGTATTATAGCAGCACTATTTACAATAGCCAAGACATGGAAAGAACCTAATGTCCATCAACAGAGGGATGGATAAAGAGATATTATTTATCTTGATTCCTTAGTTTTTTGAAGGCTTCTTCTTTTGCATCTGAAGCAAGTATGTCAGCGCTTCATTTTACTTCTGGATCCTGGTTTGTTGCAATCTATACCTAGATCTGTGAAAAACAAGCAAATGAACAATCAAAATCATCAAAACATGCCTTCAGAGCCAAAGGGTGTCCCTCAGTGGAAATTTCATGGTGAGTCTACAGATGATGATGCTTTGTCTTGCTCAAGGAACAAGACACATTTTGTAATGAATGAGAACTCTAGATCCTTCTGAACTAGATTTAGTGATCAGAAAATGGGCAGAAGAAACTGAAAGCAAGTGGCAAGAATGGCTGTAAAGGCAATTTACAACATTTTAATGAGTACTTCTCTGTGTGTGTGCAATTCTTTTGAGACAGACTTATGTCATTTTTTGAGAATGATTTTTAGACAAGAGTAAAGAGTGAGGGTAATTTTCTATCTCTGATCCTAATTTAGAACTTTTCAACTTGCCTTTCTTAGCTTCTGGTGCCAAGCAGGCCGATTAATATTTTACATTGAACACAAGTCGGATTTCCTAAACTGTGCATGTAATAATGCTCCAAATGGAAAAAAAAAAAAAAGATTAAAATGTTACATGGTAAATTGAGCATCAGGTTGGGTGAAAACTTCCTGAATATCTGACGTACAGTATAATAATGCTCAGAAGTGAGATCCACAATATAGAGATTTCAGAATTCATTGGGGTCCTCAAGTAATATTTTTGAACAGGCAAGACTGTTTTCTAGGATGAGGATATAAAAAATGAGGCCTTCCCTGGTGGCTCAGTTGTAAAGAATCCACCTGCCAATGCAGGAGATGTAGATTCAATCCCTGGATTGGGAAGATTCCTTCTAGAAGGAAATGACAACCTACTCTACCATTCTAGCCTGGGAAATCTCATGGATAGAGGAACCTGGTGGGCTACAGTCCACGGGGTTGCAAAAGAGTTAAACATGAATTAACAACTAAACAACAACAAAATTTTAAAGAGTGGCACCGATACAACAAAATCCATTTATGTTGTCACGCTCATCTTTTATTAATATATTATCCAGTAAGAACTTAAATTTTTGCTACAACTATTTCTATTTTCAATAAACTTAGTTTTACTACATCTGTCCATGAAACAGGGATCAAGACCATCCCCATGGCAAAGAAATGCAAAAAAGCAAAATGGCTGTCTGAGGAGGCCTTACAAATAGCTGTGAAAAGAAGAGAGGTGAAAAGCAAAGGAGAAAAGGAAAGATATAAGCATCTGAATGCAAAGTTCCAAAGAATAGCAAGAAGAGATAAGAAAGCCTTCTTCAGTGATCAATGCAAAGAAATAGAGGAAAAGAACAGAAGGGGAAAGACTAGAGATCTCTTCAAGAAAATTAGAGATACCAAGGGAACATTTCATGCAAAGATGAGCTCGATAAAGGGCAGAAATGGTCTGGACATAACAGAAGCAGAAGATATTAAGAAGAGGTGGCAGGAATACATGGAAGAACTGTACAAAAAGATCTTCATGACCCAGATAATCATGATGATGTGATGACTAATCTAGAGCCAGACATCTTGGAATGTGAAGTCAAGTGGGCCTTAGAAAGCATCACTACGAACAAAGCTAGTGGAGGTGATGGAATTCCAGTTGAGTTATTTCAAATCCTGAAAGATGATGCTGTGAAAGTGCTGTATTCAATATGCCAGCAAATTTGGAAAACACAGCAGTGGACACAGGCCTGGAAAAGGCCAGTTTTCATTCCAATTCCAAAAAGGGCAATGCCAAAGAATGCTCAAACTACTGCACAATTGCACTCATCTCACATGCTAGTAAAGTAGTGCTCAAAATTCTCCAAGCCAGGCTTCAGCAATACGTGAACCGTGAAATTCCTAATGTTCAAGCTGGTTTTAGAAAAGGCAGAGGAACCAGAGATCAAATTGCGAACATCCGCTGGGTCATGGAAAAAGCAAGAGAGTTTCAGAAAAATGTCTATTTCTGCTTTATTGACTATGCCAAAGCCTTTCACTATGTGGATCACAATAAACTGTGGAAAATTCTGAAAGAGACGGGAATACCAGACCACCCAACCTGCCTCTTGAGAAATCTGTATGCAGGTCAGGAGGCAACAGTTAGAACTGGACATGGAACAACAGACTGGTTCCAAATAGGAAAAGGAGTCCATCAAGGCTGTATATTGTCACCCTGCTTATTTAATTTATATGCAGAGTACATCATGAGAAACGCTGGACTGGAAGAAGCACAAGCTGGAATCAAGATTTCCGGGAGAAAT
>SJXQ01005765.1:0-11221 GCA_006408695.1 Aepyceros melampus
GGAGCTTCTCCATCTTTGGCTGCAAAGAATATAATCAGTCTGATTTCAGTGTTGACCATCTGGTGATGTCCATGTGTAGCATCTTCCCTTGTGTTGCTGGAAGAGGGTGTTTGCTATGACCAGTGCATTCTCTTGGCAAAATTCTATTAGCCTTTGCCCTGTTTCATTCCATATTCCAAGGCCAAATCTGCCTGTTACTCTAGGTGTTTCTTGACTTTCTACTTTTGCATTCCAATCCTCTATAATGAAAAGGACATCTATTTTGGGTGTTAGTTCTAAAAGGTCTTGTACGTCTTCACAGAACCGTTCAACTTCAGCTTCTTCAGCATTACTGGTTGCGGCATAGATTTGGATTACTGTGATATTGAATGGTTTGCCTTGGAAACAGAGATCATTCTGTTGTTTTTGAGACTGCATCCAAGTACTGCATTTTGGACTCTTTTGTTGACCATGATGGCTACTCCATTTCTTCTAAGGGATTCCTGCCCACAGTAGTAGATATAATGGTCATCTGAGTTAAATTCACCCATGCCAGTCCATTTTAGTTTGCTGATTCCTAGAATGTTGACGTTCACTCTTGCCATCTCCTGTTTGACCACTTCCAATTTGCCTTGATTCATGGACCTAACGTTCCAGGTTCCTATGCAATATTGGTACTTACAGCATCAGACCTTGCTTCTATCACCAATCACATCCACAACTGGGTATTGTTTTTGCTTTGGCTCCATCCCTTCATTCTTTCTGGAGTTATTTCTCCACTGATTTCCAGTAGCATATTGGGGACCAACTGACCTAGTGAGTTCCTCTTTCAGTATCCTGTCATTTTGCCTTCCTAACCAAACGAATTTGGAGAGCTTCTAGGTTGGTGAACATGTGGAGGTACTAAGTGGGTATCACACCCAGAAGTCATGGAAGCTCTACACTCTTTCACCCATAACTTTATGTATCTCTTACATCTTACTTTATGTATCTGTTACATCTGGCTGTTTCTGAGTTTTATCCTTCTTTAACAAACCAATAATTAGTAAGTAAACTGTTTTACTCAGTTCTCTGGGCCATTCTAGCAAGTTACCAAACACAAAAAGGGGGTGTTGGGAACCTCTGATGTGTAGCTGCTCAGTCAGAAACACAAATGACAACCTGGACTTGCAATTGGCATCTGAAGTGGGGGCACATTTGTGGAACTGAACACTTAACTTGTAGCATCTGATGCTATCTCTTGGTAGATAGTGTCAGAATTGAGTTAAATCATAGAACACCTAGTTGGTGTCCCCTGAGAACTGCAGAATTTCTTGGTGTAGAAAAAACACTCACACATTTGAAATGAGTATGTCCCCTTCATAAATTACCAAAAATGGCCCATAAAGAAACAGAAAATCTGAGAAGATCTATATCTAGTAAGGATATTTAACCAGTAATTGAAGACTTCTCAACAAAGAAACACACAGGATTACGATGGTTTCATTGGTGAATTCAACCAAACATTTAAAAAAGAAGCAATACCAATTCTTCTCAGACTTTTCCCCCAAAATTGAAGAGGAAGTACCTCATAATGCACTCTATGGCCTATTACCCTGAAACCAAAGCCAGACAAAGATACCACAAGAAAAGAAAACTACAGGCCAACATCCCTGATGTATATGGATGTAAAAATCCCCAACAAAATACTAGCATACTAATTTCAACAACACATTAAAGAGATCATATACAACAACCAAGCAAGATTTAGTGCTGGGGTGCAGGGATGGTTCAGTATATGCAAATCAATCAATGTGATATATGATATTGACATAATAAAGGATTAAAATCACATGATCATCTCAAATTTTATACACACATACATACACTAAGGGCTTCCCTGGTGGCTCAGCTGGTAAAGAATCCACCTGCAATGTGGGAGACCCGGGTTCAATCCCTGGGTTGGAAAGATCCCCTGGAAAAGGGAAAAGCTACCCACTCCAGTATTCTGGCCTAGAGAATTCCATGGACTGTATAGTCCATGGGGTCACAAAGAATCAGACATGACTGAGCGACTCTAAAATTCTTTGGAATCTGAAGGGACCCTGAAGAGTCAAAATGGTCTTGAAAAATAATAAAACAACCAAATTCAAAGATGGGCAAAGGGATATTTTTTTCAAAGAAGGTATAATAAATGGCCAATAAACATACAAAAAGATATACAACACATAATCAGTCATTAGAGAAATACAAATCAAAATCACAATGGTGTATTAGGGTGGCTATGACTAAAAATGAAAAATAACAAGTGTTGGTGAGGATGTGAAGAAATTAACTAGACTAAGAAACTAGACTAGAACTTAACTTGACTAAGAAATTGACTAGCACTCTAGTCAATGACAAAGGAATAAAGAATGTACTATGGAGAAAGGACCAGTCTCTTCAATAAATGGTGTTGGGAATTTGGACATTCACACTGAAAAGAATGAAACTGGACCACTATATTACATCATACACAAAAATTAACTCAAAATGGTTAAAGACTTAAATGTAAGACCTAAAATTATAAAACATCTAGAAGAAAATATAGGTAGGAAATATAGGAGGTAGATCTCCTTAACATCGATTTTGATGATGATGACTTTTTTTAGTCTGATAGCAAAGACAAAAGCCATAAAGGCAAAAGCCACAAGTGATACTCCATCAAGCTAAAAATCTTGTGCACAGCAAAGGAAATCATCAACAAAATAAAAAGGCATCCTATTGAATGAGGAAAATAATTACAGGAGGGAGGCTCAAGAGGGAGGGGATATATGTATACATATAGCTGATTCACATTGTTGTATACCTGAAACTAACACCACATTGTAAACCAATTAATTTCAATTCAAAAGAAAGAAAATAATTACACGTCATTTATCTGAAAAATATTTAATACAAAGAACCCATAGAAGTCAACAGCAAAAGAAGTCTGATTAAAAATGGGCAAAAGATCTGAACAAGACATTTTTCCAAAGAAGACAAAAGGTGGCCAACAGGTACATGAAAAAATGTTCAACATCATTAATCATCATGGAAATGCAGTTCAAAACCACAGTGGGATAGATACATCTCACACTTGTTAAAATGACTATTATGGATATACTTCTTTTCTGGCCAGGTCTCTCTTCTCTGATAACGCTCTTGCAAACATGGTGAACATTCCCAAAGCCCATCAAACTTTCTGTTAGAAGTATGGCAAGTACCAACCTCACAAAGTGACACAGTACAAGAATGGCAAAGATTTTCCGTAAGGCCAGGAAAAGCGGCGTTTTGACAGAAAGCAGAGTGACTATGGTGGGCAGACTAAGCCGATTTTCCAGAAAAAGGCTAAAACTACAAAGTAGATTGTACTCGGGCTTGAATGCATTGAGCCCAACTGCAGATCTAAGAGAATGTTGGCTATAACAAACATTTTTAGCTAGGAGGAAATAAGAAAAAGGGCCAAGTGATCCAGTTTTGAGCTTCATATTTTATTATGAAGACAATAAAAATTTGAGATTCTTTACTTAAAAAAAAAAGACTATTACAATCAAACAAAAAACAAGTAATAACAAGTGTTGGCAAAGATGTGGAGAAAAGAGAACCCTTGTGCACTGTCAGTAGGAATGTAAATTGATGCAACCACTATGGAAAAACAGTATAGAGGTTACTCAAAAAATCAAAAATAGGATTACTATATGATCCAGCAGTTCCACTTCTGGGTATTTTAATTTTTATTTATTTAATTTTATTTTCCTGCTGCACTGCTCAGCATGTGGGATCTTACTTCCCCAACCAGTGATCAAATCAGAGCCCCCTGCATTGGAAGCACAGTCTCAATCACTGAACAGTCAGAGAAGTCTTATCTACTTCTGGGTATTTATCCAAAGAAAACAAAAACACTAATTTGAAAAGATATATGCACCCCTATGTTCACTGCAGCATTATTTACAATAGCCAAAATATGGAAACAATGTAACTATCCACTGATAGATGAAGTGATAAATAAATTAATTATATATATATTTCAGCCATAAAAGAATGAAATCTTGAAATCTGCAACAACATGGATGGACCTAGAGGGAAGTGAAACAAATAGGACAGAGAAAATACATAGAGTATGATCTTACTTATGTGTGTAATCTGAAAATAATAACAACAAAAATCCCCAAGCTTAGAGATAGAGATCAGACTGATGGTGGCAAGAGGCAAAGAGGGGTTTTAAGAAGTGGGGGGTAGGGGTCAGAAGAAATGCATGAGCTTTTTTACGTTTAAATAAATTGCATAAAGTTTTTTTAAAAAAGGACCATAAAAGAATGAAATCTTGAAATCTGCAACAACATGGATGGACCTAGAGGGAAGTGAAACAAATAGGACAGAGAAAGATACATAGAGTATGATCTTACTTATGTGTGTAATCTGAAAATAATAACAACAAAAATCCCCAAGCTTAGAGATAGAGATCAGACTGATGGTGGCAAGAGGCAAAGAGGGGTTTTAAGAAGTGGGGGGTAGGGGTCAGAAGAAATGCATGAGCTTTTTTACGTTTAAATAAATTGCATAAAGTTTTTTTAAAAAAGGAAATTGGAACTTTTGCACATTGCTGATGGAAATGTAAAATGTTTGTAGCTGCTGTGGAAAATAGTTTGGTAGGGTCTCAGAAATTTAAACATAGAATTACCACATGATATGAAAACTTAACTCCTAAGTATTCAGTTCAGTTCAGTCACTCAGTCATGTCCGACGCTTTGCAACTCCATGGACTGCAGCACGCCAGGCATCCGTGTCCATCAGCAACTCCTGGAGTTTACTCAAACTCATGTCCATCCAACCATCTCATCTAGAGTTTTAAGCCAACTTTTTCACTCTCCTCTTTCACTTTCATCAAGAGGCTCTTTAGTTCTTCACTTTCTGTCATAAGGATGGTGTCATCTGCATATCTGAGGTTACCGGAAATCTTGATTCCAGCTTATGCTTCATTTGCCCAGCGTTTGTCATGATATACGCTGCATATAAGTTAAATAGGCAGGGTGACAATATACAGCCTTGACATACTCCTTTCCCTATTTGGAATCAGTTTGTTGTTCCATGTCCAGTTCTAACTGTTGCTTCCTGACCTGCATACAGATTTCTCAAGAGGCAGGTCAGGTGGTCTGGCATTCCTATCTCTTTAGGAATTTTCCAGTTTATTGTGATCCACAGTCAAAGGCTTTGGCATAGTCAATAAAGCAAAAGTAGATGTTTTTCTGGAACTCTCTTGCTTTTTTGATAATCCAACGGATGTTGGTCATTTGATCTCTAGTTCCTCTGCCTTTTCTAAAACCAGCTTGAACATCTGGAATTTCACAGTTAACGTATTGCTGAAGCCTGGCTTGGAGAATTTTGAGCATTACTTTACTAGCATGTGAGATGAGTGCAATTGCACAGTAGTTTGAGCATTCTTTGGCATTTCCCTTCTTTGGAAATGGAATGAAAACTGACCTTTTCCAGTCCTTAGGCCACTGCTGAGTTTTCCAAATTTGCTAGCATATTGAGGGCAGCATATTCAGGTCAAGAAGCAACAGTTAAACAAACACATGAAAAGATGCTCAACATAACTTATTATCAGAGAAATGCAAACAGTAACCTCAGATAGGCAGATAACACCACCCTTATGGCAGAAAGTAAGAAGAACTAAAGAGCCTCTGGATGAAAGTCAAAGAGGAGAGTGAAAATGTTGGCTTAAAATTCAACATTTGAAAAACTAAGATCATGGCACCTGGTCACATCATTTCATGGCGAATAGATGGGGAAACAATGGAAACAGTGACAGACTTTATTTTGGGGGGCTCCAAAATCACTGCAGATGGTGACGACAGTCGAAATTAAAAGACTCTTGATCTTTAGAAGAAAAGCTATGACCAACCTAGACAGTGTATTAAAAAGCAGAGACATTACTTTGCCAACAAAGGTCTGTTTTGTCAAAGCTATGTTTTTTCCAGTAGTCATGAATGGATGTGAGAGTTGGACTATAAAGAAAGCTGAATGGTGAAGAATTGATGCTTTTGAACTGTGGTATTGGAGAAGACTCTTGAGAGTCCCTTGGACTGCAAGGAGATCAAACCAGTCAATCCTAAAGGAAATCAGTCCTGAATATTCATTGGAAGGACTGATGTTGAAGCTGAAGCTCCAATACTTTGGCCACCTGATACAACATTTGAAAAACTAAGATCATGGCACCTGGTCACATCATTTCATGGCGAATAGATGGGGAAACAATGGAAACAGTGACAGACTTTATTTTGGGGGGCTCCAAAATCACTGCAGATGGTGACGACAGTCGAAATTAAAAGACTCTTGATCTTTAGAAGAAAAGCTATGACCAACCTAGACAGTGTATTAAAAAGCAGAGACATTACTTTGCCAACAAAGGTCTGTTTTGTCAAAGCTATGTTTTTTCCAGTAGTCATGAATGGATGTGAGAGTTGGACTATAAAGAAAGCTGAATGGTGAAGAATTGATGCTTTTGAACTGTGGTATTGGAGAAGACTCTTGAGAGTCCCTTGGACTGCAAGGAGATCAAACCAGTCAATCCTAAAGGAAATCAGTCCTGAATATTCATTGGAAGGACTGATGTTGAAGCTGAAGCTCCAATACTTTGGCCACCTGATTCGAAGAACTGACTCATTTGAAAAGACCCTGATGCTGGGAAAGATTGAAGGTGGGAGGAGAAGGGGATGAAAGAGGATGAGATGGTTGGATGGCATCACCAACTCAATGGACATGAGTTTGAGTAAGCTCCGGGACTTGGTGATCACAGGGAAGCCCAGTGTGCTGCAGTCCATTGGGTCACAAAGTATCGGATGTGACTGAGCAACTGAACTGAACTGAGAAATGACTCAAGTGTCCATCAACAGATGAATGAATAAATAAAATTTGGTATATACATGGAATGGAATATTATTCAGCCATAAAAGGAATAACATTCTGATATATGTTACAATAAATGTGAATCTTGAAAATATGCTAATGAAATAAGACAGAAAAATTCAAATATTGTACAATTATACTCATATAAGTTACCTACCATAGGCAAATTCATAGAGACAGAAATTAGAATAGAGTTTACCAGGTCTGTTGGAAGGGACAATGGAGAATTATTGTTTAATAGGAACAGAGTTTCTCTTTAGGATGAGAAAGTTCTGGAAATAAGTAGTGGTAAAGGTTATATAATATCATGAATGTACTTAATGCCAATGAATTGTGCAGTTTAAAATGCTAAATTTTATGTTATATATATTTGCCATAAAAATGCAAAAAGCAGGGCTTCCCTGGTGGCTCAGTAGTAAAGAATCCACCTGTCAACACAGGAGACATGGGGTTGATCCCTGGTCCAGGAAGATCCCACATGCCATGGAGCAAACAACTGAGTTCGTGCACCACAACTACTGAGTCTGTGTTCTCAAGCCCAGGAGCTACAACTACTGAAGTCTGCATACCCTAGAGTCTGTGATCCACAACAAGAGAATACCATAACTAGAGAGTAGCCCCTGCTCACAGCAACTGAGAAAGGCCTGCACAGCAGTGAAGACCTAGCACAGCCAAAAATAAATAAATAAACAAAATTTTTTAAAATGCAAAAAGATCCTTGGTGGTCCAATGGTTGGAAATCTGCCTGTCAGTGCAGGGGATGGGGTTCAATATTTGGTCCAGGAGAATCCTACATGCTGCAGGGCAACTAAGCCCATGTGTCACAACTACTGAGTCCTCACTCTAGAGCCCACGAGCTGCAACTATTGATGCCTGCGTGCCCTAGAGCCTGTGCTCCATAACAAAAGAAGCTACTGCAATGAGAAGCCTGTGCATTGCAACAGAGAAAGCCCATAAGCAGCAATGAAGACCCAGTGCAGCCAAAAAAAAAAACACAAAACACATTTTAATGGAAAAAGAAAATCAAAAGCCAAAGAAGAGATTCAGAAAGTACATTTCAACCCACATAAAAAGAACCTGATTTACTTAGGATACGAAACACTTTTACAAAGCAATAAGAAAAGAGAAATAGAAAACTAGGCTAAGGACATGAGTAGTATACACACACACGTGCAGAAAAAAAGCAAATATATGTGAATTTTAAGTACATTAGAAAGCTTAGGGAATTCTGGTTGCCCAGTAGTTAGGACTCCATGCTTCCACGCAGGGGACACAGGTTCAATCCCTGGTCAGGGAACTAAGATCCCACATGCTGAGCAGCGTGGCCAAAACATAAACAAACAAACAAAAAGTTAAACCTTACTCATGATAAAAAGACTGTTAAGATACCACTCTTTTCCTATAAAAATAGCAGTATCAGATAGTTTGATAATATATTATTTTAGCAAGGCTGTGGAGAAACACTCATATTTTGTTGTTGGATTGTAAATCTGTATATCTTTTGTAAGGCAACTTTTCAAAAAATTTTTAAAATGTGTTCACTTTGGCACACTTTACTACATTACTACAGCACATTACTACAATTAAAATGATATAGAGGTTAGCACAGCCCCTGAGCAAGGATGATACACAAATTCATGAAGCGTTCCACATTATTAATACATGTACATGTATAACTGAGTCATTTTGCTGCACACCTGAAACTAACACAGCATTGTAAATCAACTATACACGAATAAAAACCTTTCTAAAAAAGGAAAAAAAAAGTTTATATGCTTTTTTTATTTGTAAGTAACAAAAAACTCAACTCCAATAGTCTTAAACAATAAAGATGATCTATTGGTTCCAGTAATGCAAATTCCAGGGGATGAGTGGGCTTGGAAATTGGTAGGCTTCTGTGGATCAACAATATCACCAAGGACCTAATTTCCTACCATCTGTCAGTTCAGTCATCCCAAGTGTGAGCTCCACTGTTTGACTCCGTTCTTGGTAGCAAAAGGGCTGCAGCACTTCAACTCTTCACATCAGCTACAACATACTGCGCAAAAGAAGAGACAAAGCTGGCTTTTATTCTCTCTCACAAGAGCAAAGAAAAAAAAAAGAAAATCGACCTTCTTCCTCCCAATACATCAACAAATATCTTCTAACATTTCATTGACTTGGTATCACTGGACCATTCCTGAACTTTCCCTTTGACAGGACAGTGGTATACATTGATTGGCGAAGGCCTGGCTTGCCTGAACCAATAACCAAGGCATGGGGGATAGACTTACCCTGATCATGTTACACGGTGGTGGTGGTGCACCCACTCTTGTCCAGAGAAGGCAATGGCACCCCACTCCAGTACTCTTGCCTGGAAAATCCCATGGATGGAGAAGCCTGGTAGGCTGCAGTCCATGGGGTCGCTAGGAGTTGGACACGACTGAACGACTTCCCTTTCACTTTTCACTTTCATGCATTGGAGAAGGAAATGGCAATGCACTCCAGTGTTCTTGCCTGGAGAATCCCAGGGATGGGGGAGCCTGGTGGGCTGCCATCTCTGGGGTCGCACAGAGTTGGACATGACTGAAGCAACTTAGCAGCAGCAGCAGCAGCACCCACTCTTGAAGCTGGGAGTGAGATCAGTTCCACTCTCTCCAAACTTTATGACTGCTGAACAATGGTGAAGACATGGCATGGTACTAGGCTGGGAATGATGTCAATCACTATAATACATTGATATAACAATCATACCTCTACGAATTTTTCCTAAAAGATACTAACCCACATGAACAAATAAGTATGTTCAGATGTTTTCATCAGTAAATCAGACAGACAGATATTCAAATGCATTTGCACACACACATTTACACCCATTTATTATACTTGTATATACATGGTTTGCATACAAGATATCTGGAGGAATAAACAAGAAACTGACAGGGGGCATCTCTGGAAAGGGAACTGAGGGAATAGGAATTATAGTTTTAATTGTATATCCTTTTATATTGCTTGTGTTGTTTTTTGCCATGTACATGTATTTTTAGTAAAAAAAATTATTAGTTATAGGTTTCTAACCTGTCAGATTGTCAAAGGTAAAAATATTTCTTACTAGTTTCTTTATTGGTCAAAATGGCCGAGCAGGAAGCCTCTAAGCTCACCTCCTCTCACTGGCACCACCAAAATTGCAACTATTTGGTGAGAGCAACTATTGATGAGAAAAGACCAGAATCTAGCAGAAAAGATCTCCTACAACTAAAGTCATAAAGAAGGAACCACAGTGAGATGAGTAGGAGGGCCAGAGTCACAGTATAGTTGAGACTCACACCCCAGAGTTGGCAACCTATAGATGTGACAATTGCAGAGACAATTGCAATTACAATTGCAGAGGCTCTCCCCAAGAAGCGAGGGGTCTGAGCCCCACATCGGGCTCCCCAGTCCAAATGTCCAATATCAGGAAGATGATCCCCAGAATGTTTGGCTTTGAAGGCCAGTGGGGCTTACTTTCAGGGGAGCCAGAGGGTTATGGGAAATAGAGACTCCAGTCTTAAAGGGCGTACAAAATCTCATATGCTCCAGGACCCAGGGCTGAAGTGGTAATTTGAAAGAAGCTTAGGTCACACCCACCTATTGATCTTGGAGAGCCTTCCAGAGAGGCAAGAGGCAACTGGACATAGACATATGTCTCATCCTGGAGACACAGACACTGGGGCTGGCAAGCACATTGTGGAATCCTGCTTCTAGTTTATTAGCCTTGGGATGCTGCCCCACTCCTGCCCACCAGCCTGTAGGCACCCATATTGGGATGCTTCAGGCCAAGCAACTAGCCAGGCAGGAACAGCCACACACACCAGCAGGCAGGCAGTCTTAAAACCCTCTGAACCCACAGCTGCCTCTGGACATGGCCCTGTCCGCAGAGGGCCCAGGACCCAGTCCTATACACCAAAGCACAGGCACTAGACCCAGGACCCCCAAAGCCCTGCAGCCAGAGACCCCCAGGACTCAGCTCTGTCCACCAGCGGGCAGGCACCAGTCTCAGGACACCCTGTGACCTGGACTCACCCACCCATGAGCAAGCTCTAGCCTTGGAACCAGCCTCACCCACCAGTGGGCAGACAGACACCTGCCCAAGGACCACTGTAGCACCACAACCTGCCATGGCAGGACCCAGCCTACCCACCAGGAGGCTGGCACTAGCCCTGGAACCTACTTGGCTATGCCCTCACCCACCAGCAGGCCAACATTGGCTCTGAGACCTCTTGAGCCCCTCAGCCACCAGGATCCATCCTCAATCACCAGTGGGCTACACAAGCTTGAGGACACCCCAGACCCTGCAGCTATGTCAAGAACTGGT